>LFZO01000070.1:15943-111017 GCA_001578225.1 Pseudocercospora musae
TTTTTTTTTTTTTTTTTTTTTTTTTTTTTCGATAGCTTACCGATTGCCATGCCGATCCAAGCTCATAGCACGTAGCTTAGCGAAGCTCGTACTTGCTATAGCTCTCGCCTAGCACCTCGTCGTCCTCTTGTCGGTAGGAGAGGTTGCCTATAGCATAGTAGCTCTTATCGCCATACATCTTGCGCTCGAGATTAGCTTAAACCGCTAGAGCTTCGCGAACCGCATCGTAGGCGCGCTAGTTCTACGCCTTGATGTAGTTCCTAAGACCCTTGTAATCTAATCCGAAGATCTAATTGAGCTCCTCTCGAATAGTAGGATCACTCTATAGAATGCGACCAACAAGAGCGTCTAATATAGGACTAAGGCTAGTAAGTTGGATAGCGCAAGGAAACGCGTATAGAATCGCACTATCCTAGCGAGTAATAGGTGTAAGGCACCGGTGAGCCTCCGCGACCTAAGCAACGGTAAGATTGAATCCCTTAACCTTAGTTCCCTTAATGCGGCAGAAACCTAGATCTATGCGCATCCGAGTACCCGTACCGGCAATGTCGCCGTAAGGTAGATATAGCATACTAAACGAGATAGAGCCTTCTAATAGCGGCATCAAGATCTACTACGCAATCTTGCTATTAGCTTAGTCGCTTGTAGCCTTCAAATCCTTAGGCGTAAGGTGCTTCTCGGTTAGCTCTCCTACTTAGCCGCTCGGTAGTACAAGACTACGAGCCTTAAGCTTCTGTACCTACGTAGCGAAAACCTCTAGATCGTGTATATAATCGACGCCTTAAGAGTAGGCGAGCTTATCCTCCGCTTCGAAGGATACTAATACGCGGATTCTATTGATGCTAATGCCTTCGACTAGTTCTAGAACATTGCTATTCAAGCGCATTGTCTCCGCTAGAGGCAAGTTGCTTTTCTTAGGTATGTCGGATTCGTAATGGAACTTGGTAGGCTTTAGTACGGATATGATCTCGTATACGTAATTAGGTCGAAGGGCGACTATAAGGAGCTATAGCGGTAGGTTCTGTCGGACTAACTAGTTACTAATGCTATGGATCTATAGGGGATTGATGCCCGTCTACTTCTCCGGCGGATAGCTACGAAGATGCTAGTAATATATCGCAAACTCCGCGACCATCTCCTACATTAGACTACTAGGCTTCCCCTTCAGGTTCTTGGCCTAATTAAAGACGTCGATAACCGCCGTACTACCCTACTTAGCCATTACTGCCGTAATTCCCGCTTGCCTAAAGGCTCGAGCGACCACCTATAGAAACCGCCCTAGCATAACCGGCACGATAGACTAGACCGGCGTAAAGGCGTACAAGCCGAGACGTGCTACTACAGGTGCTATAGCACTAGTAGTACTAGCGAAGTAGTAAGCCTTATTGGAGTTGCGGAAGGCCTTAAACTCTTCCTCCGTATCGACGCTCTTACTAAGTAGAAAGAGCCGATTAGCAAGGTTATCCTTTGCGTTGATTAGGCGGAGACTATAGAACTTAGTATAGACCTTTAGGTGCTTAGCATAGATATCCTCTAGCTCGTTAGGATCATATAGGTCCTTGAATTGCCGAGCTAAGTCGTGAACTATAGCAAAGGAACCAACGTCCTTGCCCTTGACGCTCATGGTGTCTAGCTCGGCTATGAACCGACCGAACTAGCTACCTATACAATCCGTATAGATATCCTTGATTTCTACCTTAAAGTCCATCTCTTTACCTCTACCATCGCTACCGGTAGACTCAGTATCTTTACTAGCCGCCGTAGCCTCGAGGCGTAGCGCTTCCTACCTATGTTCCTCTTCCTATTAACGAAGCTCGGCAATCTTGATAGCGTGCTCCTACTGTAGGTAGGTTTGCTAAGCGGTAGTACGGCGTAGTCTAGCGGCCTCTTGCGCGGCTAGCTCTCGGGCAGCTACCTCGTCTACTACCTTCTATACTTCGGTCTAGTAACGGATTGCCTAGCGCTAAGACGGAGTAATAACTAGCGCTATGCGAGCTAGTCCCTCTACAATGAACCCCGAGCTACTAATACGGTACCCCTTGTTAGCCAACAGTTGTGCTACCTCCTAGCTCGCTAGGTCAATAGTAGCGATTTCCTTCTCATGCTTCTTATAGTACTTCGAGTCGAAGTCGCTATTAGTAAAGGTAAGGCTTAGGTTCTACCGACCTGTCTTCTTAGGAGCGGACAGAACACGATAGACTATCGTCTTGCTAACAATCTTAGTACCTTGTCGGCGGTTCTTATTCTTGTTAACAAAGGCGGCAACGTTCTTAGCTCGCTCTACGCTATTGTAGGCGAAATCAACTAGACTCTACGGGAGCGACGTTAGACTACCCTAGTACTCAAGGGTTACGGTTAGATAGTTGAGTCGATAGCGGATGTTAACGCCCTATTCCTCGATAATAGTAAGCGATAGGTAGGCTTCTAAGAGCTCCTTACCCTCGAGAACTAGGTTCTTGAAGTCGACGGTCCTACCAAGCTTACGGCGGAGACCTGTCATGCCTACAGCAATGGTGACTAATAGGCTCTCGCCGGCCCTATCGAGGATGGTAAGTAGCTATCGAGTCGCCTCGATCTTTGCCTAACGGTCAACAATGCTTGCTATAATCGCAAACGCGTCGGTAAGATTAGTAACCTAAGCAAGCTCGCTATTCTCTAGAACTATAAAGATCCCGAGCGAAGCAACGCTCTAGCCTAGCTAAACAATAGTAGTAGGTTGACCAAACCGATAGGCGGTCGAAGAAGACGAAGCGGATAGTACTAGGTCGGTAGGGACGAGTTCTTGTTCTTCTACCATGTTAGAAGGTTAGTCGATGGGGGGGATAGATAAGTGGGTACAAGCGCCCGTTAATAAGGGCTTTAGAACAAAGACTATAGGCAGCTGTTTGCTTGTAACTACTAGCGCGTGTATGTGTAGGATTGCTCGCAGGTTCGAGCAAATTCATGTTTAAATAGTCGTGCGTACACGGGCACGCGGGCGGCCTGTCCCGAAACCTTAGGAAGTGAAGTTTCACTTTTCTCGACGCTTCGCATATGTTCCCGGTTATAGTAGCGCTCTTATACCCTATCCGTCTAGCGGCGGCCCATATCATTCTACTGCTATAGGTCGCCTTGCGATCTAGCTTTTTAGGGAGTGCCTTTGGCGAGGCAGTGTTAATGACCCCTAGGGGGTTCATTAGATCGCGCGATTCCCTCCCGATCCGTCGATCGTTCCGTAGTTTCTATATGAAAGTGGTTCGTGCTTCTTTCATATAGGTTACTCGAAACCCGGTCTACCTAGGCGCCCTTCTTTTCTATGCTGCCTATGGATAGGGTAGTAGTTACCCGACTAGCGTAGTTATCTATAAACGTTAGCATCGGTTCTCAATAAGCGATCGGATCTCTAGCTAGTAAGGCTTCCGCAAGCGCCTCCCTTTCCATTTGCCTCGTTTAGCTACTACCGACTACGTATACAGAACCGATATGTCGTGGAACCTTGGTAAAGGAATGGCTTAGTAACCGAAAGCTCCTACTAATCACCCCCCCTAAGGGTTATTACAAGTCGAAGTCCCAAAAGTAATCCCAAAGGTCTATCAACTCCGACGCAAAGCAAGTACAAAGAAAATACATGTAGTAGTATAACAGTATCGTGAATAGAATAATTAGAAACAACAATTCCAAACATCCGGTTATAGGTCGTCTCTCCTACTAGTTAGTGCCTTTAGGACTTTAGGATCTTCGTTATCGAACTAGTTATCGTCCTCTCCGTTAGACTCGCGATCTAGCTCCTATATCTAGTCCGGCTAAGGCTTAGTATTAGCGTTAGTCTTAGCTTCCGGCTCCGGTTGGCCGTACGTAAGGCTAAATTGAACAAAGCTAACCTGTACATATCCGTCCCTTTCGCCTTAAGTCATTGCTAATAGCTTACCAAGTTGTATCTACGGGTACGCAAACCCCTCTAGTAGTTTAGCATTTAGTACGGCGTTTGGATCTTTACGGAAAGGATTAAGGTCCCTAGCGACATTCTCCGCTCCCGCTAATACTTCCTTATCGGTTTGAGGAGGTATAGTAGGCTCCCTCATGAAGTCTATCCTCTTTAAGTTTGTACAAGGCTATGTATGCTTAAGCGTAGAGCTATCCAACTCCTAAAGTCGGTAAGTAGCGCTGTTATGGAGCACTTCCTAAACGCGATACAGCCCCTTCTAGCGGAAGGCAAGCTTATGTAAAAAACTTGTCTTCAATTCCGACCGGAAGACAAGAACAAGATCCCCTTCCTTAAAGGGAGCGTAGTCAACGCCCTAAGTGTCGTTAAAGTACTGCTTTGTTTCCTCCCGAAGGCGCCTCTAGCGAGCGAGGCCTTCTTCGATAGTACTAGTCATTTCCTCGAGGGCCTTAGCGCGTAAGTATAGCAAGTCGGAACGGTCCCTAACGGATCCCTAGTCAAAGACGCTATAGGTGCGATGCGTAAGCTCGATAGGCAGTACTGCCTCACGCCTAATCATGACTTTAGTAGGCGTAAGACTAGTTGTCCGCACCGTAGTTATGCGATTAGCCTATAGGACGGCGGATATATGGTTAGCAATAGGCATCCGCCTATCCCCTCTATTTGTAAGCTTGGTAATAGTATCGAGAAGGGCTTTGTATCCAACTTCTACCGTAGCGTTCGACTCCGGGTAGTATAGCGAAATCTTGACTATCTTGGCTCTATAGCTAATAATTAGTGCTTGAACTTCCTCGGCAAAATTGGTTGGAGTATTATCAAGTACTATCTTAGTAGGGGCACCCTATCTACAAAAGATCTCTTTCTATAGGAACTTAGCTGTGTACGCTATAGTAATCTTCTTCGAAGAGAAGTAGTAATGCTATGCTTCTAGCCATCGAGATAGCGCTTCTCGAGCTACTAGCATACTATTGTTACTATTAATGTAAATAGCGTCTACATACTAGCGTTCCCCGACCGACTACTAAGTAGGTATCCGAAGCTTACTAGCCTAGCGATAACTATTGCAGAAAGCACATTCAGGACAGCTTTTACAGTGCCTAGAGACGTTAGCCTATACTCCATCCTACTAATACCGCCTTCTTAGAAGGTTAAAGGTCCCTTTAGTAGCTCGGTGCCCGGTTTCCTCGTAAAGAGCATGCAAGACCTCCTATCTAGCTTTAGCATTATCGATAACCCTCTAGAGCGGTGCGCCGACTATGGACTGCCTCTACAGATGCCTATCCTTGACTATGAACCGACGTGCTTGCTTAATAATACGCCGATGCTAACTCCTAGAAACCCCTAGAGCTTTTCTACCGTACGTAAGGAAGTAGGCGATATAGTAGGAATCATCCGAGTATTCTCTATCTAGGATGTCGGCACGCTCTGTTTCCTTAGCCC
Source organism: Pseudocercospora musae (assembly GCA_001578225.1). Taxonomy (NCBI): domain Eukaryota; kingdom Fungi; phylum Ascomycota; class Dothideomycetes; order Mycosphaerellales; family Mycosphaerellaceae; genus Pseudocercospora; species Pseudocercospora musae. The sequence goes on from LFZO01000070.1 coordinate 21,306, forward strand.
CTTCTTCGTCGTCTACGTCGGCGGTAGCTGTACCTTCCTCGACGACTAGGTAGGCATTAACGTAAAAGGACGAGAAGAACGTTCGGTCAATTACTACATCTACGTCCTCTTCTTCCTACATCTCTACAATGTCGTTATCTATAATAGGCTTGCGAGATAAGGCGTCCGCTACAGAGTATCGTTTTCTAGGAATATGAATTGCATTAAAGTCAAAGAGGTGGATCTACGTAACCTATCTAGCCATTGCTAAGTTAGGCAAATCAGAAGCTACTCGATTAAGCTAGTGGACCAAGGTATTCGCATCTACCTCGAGCTAAAAGTAGACACCGAACAGCCAAGGACGAAACTTCTTTAGTGCTTTGTAGACCCTAAGACACTCGCGCTTGCTAGCATCGTATCGCGCCTCGGTAGGATTCTATAGCCTAGACTCGTATCGTACCGGGTAACGTATAGAAGACTCATCCCTATCGTACTGCATTAGTACCTCGCCGTAGCCGTTACCGCTAGAATCGACAGCGACTACGATAGTTCCTACTCCTTCCGTATAGTCGATAGACGCAAGAGCTAGGGCCGTAATCAATGCCTACGTAACACGTTCCTTAGCTTCCTAGTGCTCCTAGTCCTACCGGAACTCGGCGTCCTTCCGGAGGAGCGCAAACAGCGGCTTGCAAACGATCGAGAACTCCTCAATCTAGATCCTAAAATAGGTAACTACCCCGACCTATATCTGTACGTCCTTCTAATAGGTAGGTATCGGCTACTTAGCGATCTTCTTAATACGGGCGCTATCCGGATATCTCCCATTCGCATCGGTTACGTAGCCAACGATGTTAATCTTCTAGTAAAGGAGTTAAAGCTTAGAGCCGTAGATCGTAAGATGCGTATACTCCAAGTCGCATAGAACCTAGTCCAGGTTCTAGATATGCTCTAGAACAAAGTAACGAATGCTAGGTTCCACCTCCTCATCTCTATACCTTGTCTTTAGCCCTTTGACTCCTATGTTATCTAGAAATAGCATAGCAATGTGCGAGATGTAAGTGAATAGGACCTAGTTCATGGCTCGGACAAACTAGGCAACCGAATTGGTCGCTCCCTACGGAAGAGTCGTCTATCGCACGAGACTAAGCGGTATATCGAAGCTCGTAAGGTCTCTACTATCGATGTCTAATGTAATCTAGTCATACCCTAAGAAGATATCAATTAGCGTAGCGATAATACAGTTCCTAAAGGCTTCTAAGAAACTGTCCGTATCCGGTAGTAGATTAGCGTCTCTAATCGTTATAGCATTGAACTTCGTAGCTACATTGATTAGACGATACTCCTTGTCCTTCCTAGGAACCTGCTTCTTCCCTACTAGGAAGTACGGATTGCGGTACGAAGCATGCGATGGTTCAAGAGTGCCTACCTATATGCGCTTACGCACCATTTCTTCCACAATTGGGCGTAGACTCGGATTAATCCTATAGGATAGATGTTCCTATGGTTCGTGGGGAATGGTCCTAATCTTCTACGGTAGAACGATCTCAGGATTGATACGACCAAGATACGTGAAGTCATATGCTAAAACCGCTTCCCTATTATATAGAAGTTCCTCTAGGAGGTGCCTTTCCGTCGGCGTAAGCTCCAACCCTGTACGAATACTAGCAAGACGTTTAGGAGTAAGTCTTAATCCCCTCTCAATCGTAGAGAACTTCTTCGTAATGTACTTCTAATTATAGGGCCCTATACTAGGCGGAAGGGCTGCTTCTCGATCTAGGCAATCTTGTCTCTAGTTCGGGTTGCTACTAGGATTAGATCCATCCGTTATATGCATACTTCCTTTGACCGGTTTAACCTTGTTAGCTACCCGCTTGTATAGCGTGAAAACGTCTATCGAAGAAACTATAGGCAAAGGTAACCTAACTCGCAGGCGTTCATTCCGGAGATTAGCGTAGTAGAATAGGGCGTATACCTCCTCCGAGGCGTTACTCTCGTCGTCGAGCCGTTCGATTTGTAATTCGTAGTCCTTTCCTAGTATGCCGCTAAACACATTGCTATAATGATCCCCCTAGGGGTTATTAGCGGGTACTCCCGATTGGCTACGGGGCAATAATAACACCTCCGAGTCTTGGTCTACTATGCAAAACACCCCGATCTCAGAGTCGTTACCTTCGTTAGGGGTAGTAGGTATCTAGTTAGCTTGCAACCTCAATTCTTTTTCCAGTTCTTGTAGCTTAGCCTAATTAGCTTGTAATTGTAATCCCTCCCCCTCTAACCGGAACGAACAAGAATGGTTTGGACCGCACGTATACAAGGCGTAGACCGTCGGCCCTATAGCAGCGCTAGGGCTTTTCCCTAGCGATTAACGCCGGCAACGCGTTGCTAACGCTTCTAGGTAGTAGTAACAATCTCCTCATAGGACTTATAGCCATTATTCCCTACGTGGCTAGTAAAAACAATCTTATTCCCTTTCTAGTCGGCAATAGTGCCTTCCTACGACCCGTCATTGCAGTTCTGCTAGATACCTCGCACTATACGTGACTAGGGCCGTCCAAGTAGAACAGGGGTTTCTAGGTCCGCTACTATCTAGAACGTAAATGCAAATATAATCCTAAAGGCATCTACCAACACGTTGTAGCAGGCGCCTACGAACGGGACAGTGCTATTAACCCCTCTTATACCCAATACCACTTCTTTATTGATTAGTAAGAGAAGCTACTAGGCTAGAGCTAAAGGCATGATGAGAGACTCCGAGCTATTATTAATTATAGCTCGGACTAGAGAGCTCCGGTTGCTAATCTTGACGTCGATGTAGATACTTAGGACAACGGCGAACTTCTAAGTTACTACAGATAAGTCAACGTCTACTAGTCTGCTATAGAGTTCCTCGATACTAGAAGAGGGAGCGCGTCCTATCGCGGCGCTCGTAAATCGAACTGCATAGGCACCGACTAAGCTAGGTACATCGTCCACGCTAGAAACGGCCTCGATAGTAGGCGTAGGGAGCTCCTTAAAGTACGGTAGATGTTCCAACGATCGAACATCGATATACGTTGCCTTACCTTTGTCTTTCCGGAATGCTACGAGGTCGCGCATGAAGTCTAGATCGTTAGGCACTCGCTTCTAGAAGAGGTTGGTTAGGATACCATAGGCTAATAGATCCCCTATAGAGACGCCCGACTAGAGATCAAGGAACTAAGAAGTCTAGAAGATATTCTGCATCCTAGTCGTATCCCCTACCCCGTACTTCTTGATGTAATTGTCGAACCGAAACGACTTCGGGTCCGTGTCTCTCTTCTTATTGTGTACCGGAGGGTTAGTAGGCCTAGGAGGCGAGTTATTAGTATCATTAGTTATCTCAACTTCCTAGGTTTCGGCGATTTCTAGACCTAGCGTAGTAGAAGCGCCGCTATTAGCAGCCGGTAAGGTGCTAGACGAAACGCTAGGCGTATCGCTAACTTGTCGTTAGGCTCTCTACTAAGCAGTAATAAGGTTCTTAGTCTTAGCGACTATCTCTCGTTGCTCCTTTACCTTGTCTATAGCCTTCCGGTTCGGTATGCTAGTAGGAGCGGCTCTAGGCCTCGAGGGGTTCTTAGCCTATAACCTTGTTATAGTAGGCATCGCGGTAACTTCGTCCGTATTATTACTACTCTCCTCCGTTTGGAGACTATACATATCCACAATTAGCTAGTCGTTCTATGTTATTACGGCTGCTTTGATAGCTATAGTAGGAATGGACCCGTCCTTAGCGCGTTTATTATCTAGGAGCTTCCGGACTCTTTTGCCTTCGCGCTTAGTAATAGCTACAAAGGTACTATTGCCTAGAACCTCCTAATGGATAGGCCCATACCTAGCTTCTAGCAGTGGCAGAATAATAGCTAGCTTTAGAGTGCGAAGGTCCTACTAGTGCGGCATCTACTCGCTAGTTTTACCGTAGTACGTCTTGCCGTTCTGCTTGTTCATGTAGCCTCGGTCTATGAGCTCCTTCTACACTAGATAGTCGCTCTGCATATAATTAACACTACCGCACATCTAGCACTTACTATCTAGGTTAGGGTAGATCTTTCTTATACTCCTCTAGGTAGCGAAAACGTCTACTGTAGGCGCGTCTAGATGAATGTCGTCGGTGTCACCAATAGTATCCGAAACTCTCTAAGTCGTACCGAGCTTGTTAGTAGCGGTAACTAACATCTTTAGCTTGTTGATACTAAGGGCGCGAAACTTATCGATGAACTAGTTGAACTGCTCGTCCTCCTATATAGGTAGAGTAACTGCTACTATCTTGATAACCTACGGTAGTACCGATTGAGACTTAGGCAAGAACCTTGGAGTAGGAATAGTAGGCTTAGAAGCAAGGCAGACTAAATCGACATCCCTCTTTTCCTTACCTACAATGAACTTCCTATAATCAGTAGAGCTGTTAATGTCCTGCTTGATATGCTCTAAGATCTTCTTAAAGTCGCGGAAGCTGTCCGGGTCGTTATTAGTAAGCTTACATCTCCGAAAGATACGCTAAGACATAGGCCCCGGAAGGCCTTTTAGGAGTAGTCGGGTCCGCTAAGAGTTTTCGAGGTCTTCCTTTAGAATAGCATCCGCAGCCTTGACGAACTCCCGAATGTACTCCTTTAGGTCATCGTCTTCTATACGCGGTTGGGTACACAGGGTCTCAAGCCATGGGCGACTGCCTTTGACCCTACGGCTATCGTTCTTGCGGTACTCGCGTAAGAAGGACTTCTTGAACTTCTCCTAGTCGGCGTCTAACTTGTCGGCTTTGTTAGGATAGCCTTCAAGACTCCTAAGTATTGTATGTAGCTTAGTATCCGTCGTTCGTATAAACATACGGATCTTCTCGGCATCGGAACGATCGTTTAGCTTATACTCGATGAGGTTGTCTTCGTACCGTTCGATATGGGCAGTAGCATTGTATCCTTTGAACCAAGGGTTAGAATTACTACTAGGCTCCGGTAGATAGCGCCTATTGATACGAGTGAACTCCTTCTACTACTCTATCATTTGCTGTTATAGCGTCTTAAAAGTAGCAAACATGGTACTATTGAAGTCCATGTCGGGGCTAGGTTCTAGCACTCTTCTACTACTACTCGGACTAGCAATAGGTACAGGTTCGCCTATCTTGACCGGAGAGCGCCGGATTTGTTCGTTAAGCGGGTTAGGTTTAGGTTCCTCGTTAGAAGGCGTCGATGCTCGGCTTAGTCTAATGCTAGAACTCATTCAAACGAATATAGTAAGGTAATGTAATTAAAGATTTGTTTTTGCGCTTTTGTCGTTCTTGTTTCCTTTTGTAAAATAAATAGGGAATGCTATTGTACTGCTATATAGAATAGGCTTTCGTTTTTATGTAGGCGGGTGCTAATGACCCCCTTAGGGGTTATTAGACTTTCACTCTCCCCTAGCTAGCCCAATTGCTAAGGCAGAGCCTAAAAAATATCTAGAAACGGGAGTTGCGATCTTAGGCCAATCTAGTGATCTCAGAGCTAATAATTTGCCGAATAGCATAGCAAGATTACTAGGCAACTTTGTTCCTACTTCCTTCCGTAGAGTGCCTTCTATTAGTTATAGTAGAAGACTAAAGCACTATCGAGCCGGGAGCGAATTAGCGAATCAGAAACTCGGCAATCTCTAGCCTAACCAGGATCCCTTTCCTTCAACAGCCTAATGCTCATATATAGGTGCGGGTACGGGTGCCTATCCTACCGTGGACTTTGGCCGGGTCTAAACATGGTCTAGGTAATCAGTCCTCGCCATGCCTCGGGATCGGTTAGTAGAATGAGACTAGTCGACCGGAACAACATCGTATCGAACAGGTAGCACGCTACCGTACGGTGCTAGTAGGGTTTTAGAGGGACCCCTAAACCCGAAGCGAGTCCTGGAAAGTAATCGACCATCTAGGTCCTAAGCCTCAACAGTTTCTAGGGTTTGTAGCTTTTCGGGGTTAAGGCAATGCCCTCATCTAGGAGGTTGCTCTTGGTTGTCGCTTCTATCGAGACCTCCTAAGACACTTTTCGCAACCAGCGCCGTAGGTCGTTTGTCGCCTCCTACTTATGCGTAGTTATCCGTACCCAAGGACTACTATCAACCTAACCGCCCAATGCGATCGAGAAGAGATAGCCCTACCTTCGGCTCTATTAATGAGTAGAACCCAAACCTATACAAACCCAAGGACTAGGCAGTATAGGAAGGGACTATAGGTAGCATGACCTATTAGGCTATAGGAAGCTATGCTAGGCGGACTGGCTAGCGTAGTAGCTATAGAGGCAGTTGGTAGTGATTAGAGCTCTATAGTAGAGGCACATGAAACGTAGCAAGCGATGTGTACTGAACGAAGGTTGATGATGTCTCCCCCTAGTAGGGAGAGGGCTATATGTACTAGTCGAGGCCCCTGTCTAACTAGGCAGACAAGTGTGTCCCAGTTGCTAGACAATAATATATATAGATACTAAATCTTAGCTAGCGGGGATGAGATTAGACAAGCTCATGAATAGGGGTAAAGATGCTGTGTTTATTAGGTATGTACCTAATACATCTAAGATGTAGCAGTTCTAGGAGCCTAACATAAGGGCTATAAGAAATCATAATAATACTGTCTAGTTTGAGAATGAGAAAGGAGGGGATATAACATTAAATGTTCCTAGACTCAACTAGCTAAGCTAAGCTCTAGTAAGGAACCTAGTTAGCAGACTAAGGAAGGAGAACCTAGATATTAAACTATTGCAGGTCCGACTACCTCTACTACTAAAGGACATTAACTAATATTAGGTAATGATAGATCTAGAAGAAAAAGAACAAAATGATGAATAGTAGGCCCCTAATTAGAGCCAAGAGAAACAGGCCCCTAATTAGAGCCAAGAGAAACCTTAGTAAGATAACTAGGATGCCTAGGCTTAGGAGGGGAATTTAAAGAGAAGGAGATTAATCTCTAATAAAAGGTTAAGGGAAGAAAGAGTGCATAGTATAATTATAAGATCAACTATATAAAAGAGACTAAGAGAATTAGAGGAGGATGAGTTCCTAGAAGCTAAGCACTATAGGGCCTTTATCTATATAATGAAAGACCTAGATCTAAGTATGGATTAGATAGATGAACTTCTAAAGTGTATTTATAAGGTTGCATTCCCTACCTTTACACTAGGGATTGCATAAAGATAGGAGGTTCTAATCCTAAGAACCTACTAAGAGGCAATACAAGATCCTAAATAGGGTTATATATAGGAAGATGCAATCTAGAAGGAACTGATTGCACTTAGAAGCAACCATACCTAGGATTAGGTAGTTCTACTAAAAGGAGCAAACCTAGTTACTTTAAAATAGGTGTTTAATGTAAAGAGACTGATTAGTAGAGCAATTGACAAGTTTAAAGCAAGACTAGTTATAAGGGGGTTTTCTTAGAAATTTGGGATAGATTTCTAGGAGACATTTGTACTAATAGTTAGGCATAATACACTTAGAGTATTTATAGCTACTATATGTAAAAAGGATCTAGAGCTATACTAAGTAGATGTAAACAATGCATTTACTAAAAGTACCCTACAAGAAGATATCTACATAATCCTACTACTAGGTATAGAAATCCTATAAGGTATAGCTCTAAAAATCCTAAGGAGCTTGTATAGCCTAAAACAAGTAGCAAGAGACTAGAACAAGCTATGTATCTCAAAGCTAGAGGAAATAGGATTCTACTAGTTAGAGGTAGACCTATGTTTACTTATCTATAGAGGAAGGAACCTAATAGTTCTTACCTATATAGATAACATTCCCATTGTAGTACTAAAGCTAGAAGATATTCTTTAGTTTAAGAAGGAACTAGGTAAGGTATTTAAGATTAAAGATCTAGGTAAACTAACCAAGATTCTTAGAATAAAGCTTACTAGAGACAGACCTAATGGTACTCTAAAGCTTGACCAAGAACACTACATCTAGGAAAACCTTGCAAAGTTTGGAATAACCAAGGAAATGGCCTACCTAACCTTATTACTACTTAATAGCTATGAAAGTCTAAGGAAATCTAACTTAGATAAAGAAAGGTATAATAAGACTAAGTACTAGAGCTAGAATAGTACGTAGATATAGCTAATGACTATAACAAGACCTAACATTGCTTTTGTACTTAGAAGACTTAGATCATATGCATTAGATCTATCTAAGAGACATTTGAAAGCACTTAGGAAACTGGCTAGATACCTAAGATCATTCCTAAGCCTAGGATTAATGTTTAGGAGGGGTAGAGGAAAGCTAATAGGATAATTAGACTCTAATTATATAATAGATAAAGCTAATAGAGTCTTAATCCTTAGAAGCATCTTCTTTCTCTATAGATTACTAGTTTCTTAGATAAGTAAGAAGCAGAAGTTAGTTACTATATTAACTATAGAAGCTGAGTACATAGTAATGAATGTATATACAAAGCAATCTCAATTCCTTATAGTACTCCTAAGGGAGATAGACTATGTATGGTTAGTAGGAGAATGCTTATTCTAACTATTAATTAAAGGAAATTCTAATATAGTGAATAAGGTTAGACCTGTTTAGATTATGGGTAACAACTAGGTAGCTTTAACCCTTATTAAAGATGCCTATACCTATGAGAGATCAAAATATATTAATATTAGTTTCAACAAGGTTAGAAATCTTTAGTAGTAAAGAAAGATTGTAATAGAATATACTCTAACAAAAGAGATAGTAGCTAATAGCCTAACTAAGCTAAAGATAGGGCTATAGTTCTAGGAATTCATTAGGCAATTACAGCTAGCATAACATTAAAAGGGACAAAAGTTCTTACTTAGAGGATTCAAAATCTACTAAGCAAGAAAACACTAGATCTAGGAATTGAATCTAGCAGATTGGATACACTATACTAATCTAGAAGCCATTATACCTAATTAGCTAATTGAAATTCTTATTGGATTATATTAGTTAGAATTGGGATTTATAGACTAACTAATCTAAGTAGGAGTGTTAGAATATACAGTCTAGTTAGTAACCTAGTAAGGGATACTAAGGCAGACTAGATCACATAATAACTATTATATAACTAATCCAAGCTAACACCTTTTAGGTTTAGCTCCAACCTGTAGAATAACAACAACACACTTGCTATTCCTACTTTGGCCCCTACTATTCCTTGTAGCTTCTATTACAGTTTATAATCCATTTATACCTATTAGCCCTCCTTAGCTCGACAAATATTATTATATCTAGTATGTTATAGTGTCAAATCATTGAAGAAAGTGTTATGTTGTTGTCAAAGTCTATCTCTAAAGTCTGTATCTACCAAGGTACTTCTACCTATCCAAGGTACCTGCCTAGTGGCATCTATAACAAAATCCCCCGGCTCTCGAATGTCCGCGACTACGTAGACGCCCGATTTACTACATGTATAGCCTATAGTAGGCTTGGACGCGGTTAGCGCCTACAAAAGCGTTTAAAGTAGTAAGTATGCCCCTCTAGGACTCCGCATTACTAAGCTATCCACCGGCGCCTTTTGCTATAATCTTGAGTACGGAGCGTCGAACCGGCTCTAGTATCTCGTTGAATACGGTCGCAAGGTAGCTATAGAGGAGCTTGATACTAATCGTTTCCTACTTCTAGGTCTCGTACGCTACCTCGATATATTAGCATATAGTGTATAGGAATTACTAGAACAGCTTCTCCTTATGCTTGTAACACTTCGAGGCCTAACCTTTAGGTAGCGCGTCGATCGTAGAGAGGGCGGTAGATACCGCTTTAGCATTATTTAGTATCTTTGCAAGAAGATTCTAGAGGTCTACTAGAGGTAGCTTTAGCTCTTCTTAGTCGGGCGGACCTATAGGTAGACCCAAGGTGCCGTAATAGCGCGTTAGGACCTCCTCCTAGAACATAGACATTTCTTCGTAGTAGTTTATAACATCTAAGAGACTCAATCGGCCTTTCGGGCCTATCTTGTCTACCTAGCCTAAGATTATAGGCTTGTCTTCGTCGCCCTTACTTATCGCCTATTTATCGAGTTCGCTATAGATTGTAGGAGGGAGTGCGGCGAACCCTACTATAAAGGTCCCAATATAGGTGCTAACCGCATTATACTTCTTAGTGTCTTCTTCCGTCTATCCGTCCTTAGCGGTCGCATAAAGGCCTACGTCTTCGTCGATTATGCCGTAGTCGTCGAGGTACTAAGCTATTATTGCTACGAATATAATAAGTTCTAATACGTCAACGCTCTTCTACTAGTTGTTAGGGAAATTCTAGAGTACGGCTACGATTTCTAGAGACGCGTCGCTATCGACAATGCTTAGGCTCGGTAGAGCGAAGGTTTGAGGCTAAGTAAGAGGGTACGCCGGCAATAGGGGGTCGTTGCCTCTACCGCTAATACGGCGTACCCCTACCTAGATAAAGTAGTTATTGTTAGACATCGCGGGTTGCCTAAAGGAACTAAAGTCTACTCTCGCGTAGGCTTCCTTAACCGCTATAAATTTCTAAGTAGGCGCCATTATAGCTAGTTCTCTACTAAGATACTTAAGAAGCTAGTAAGCTTATATATTATCCTTGAAGTAACGAATGTCCTACCGGGGAGCGTCTAGAAAGCTCGCTTTATATAGGTCGGCGACTAGTATCTATCGGCGCAAGACCGCTACCTTCGTTACAAAGGGTACGGCTAAGTATATAAGATTAGATATAGTATACAGAAGTCGGAGGTCGGTACGTATAGCGTTTACTATAGCTACTATAGGGGTATCGAGATACTAGTCGGCCTAAGGTATAAGGGTGTTAGTGTTATAGTCTACGTCCTTGCTTATCTATCGTGCGAAAAAGTTCTCGCTAGGCATAGTGCCGTAGTATTGTATAAATGCGACATAGTCCTCGGTAACCGGCTAACGTAAGGTACGAATGCGATTGTAGAGGATTTATAAGAGGTTGTACTCTAAGTCGATATCGTTTAGCCAATTTAGGTACGTTACTACGGCTACCTTGGAGTATAATGCGACAATAACGTACCCTACGTCTACTACTAACTCTATTAGTGCTAATACTCTTCTCATTAAATCTAGTATATCTCGGGGCGAGAGGTATTTGCCGGTAATCTTTACATTATCCTCGAGGAGCTTAGTATAGGTTCTATACAAGCTATCGAAACCCGTCCGTCCTACGTAGCGGTAGGCTAGGTTTACAAAGAGGTCTAGCGGACCTTCGCCTAGGTAGTAGAATTGGGGTATAGGCTTGTTAGCGTCGGTAGACCTACGGTTACGGCGTAGTCGTGCCTAAGAGAGGTCGCTAGAGATGTCCTTGTTAGACTTGGCTACCGCTTCCCTAATAGCTTTCTTAGAAACCCTTTTAGGAGCTTTCTTTAGCGCTAGATTGTCGTCGCCGGTAGACGTACGTTTAGTCGCCTTGCGAGTGTCTAGCGTAGTAACTCTCGGTACGGTAGCCTTCGGTACGGTAGCTTTAGATATAGCGGCTTTTAGTACGGTAGCTCTTGGTACGGTAGCTTTTAGTATAGCGGCTTTTGGTATAGTAGCTTTTAGTACGGCAGCTTTTAGTACGGCGGCTTTTAGTATAGTAGCTTTTAGTATAGTAGCTTTTAGTACGGTAGCTTTTAGTATAGCGGCTTTTGGTATAGTAGCTTTTAGTACGGTAGCTTTTAGTACGGCGGCTTTTAGTATAGTAGCTTTTAGTGTCCCTTTCTTGTCGTCCTTAGCCTTCTTCTTCTTTATATCGTTAACGTACCCCGCCGTTTCGATATCGACTCGCTTCTCTATTTCCTTACGCTTATCTTTGTATAGCTTCTAGACCGGCGTGTCTAGAACCTCGTAGCCTTCGCTAGTAGTTAACTAAGCGCGGACTTTATAGTACTATAGGGGAATGTCGAAGAAGACTAATCCTTTAGCTACTAGTACGAGCGTAAGCATTATGTCTATTAGTAATTGTCGAGGAGCGGGCGGGAATTGCCCTAGCTAGCAAACGTAGTTAGAGATTATACGCTTTATGTCTTCCTTGATAACACCGTAGTCAGATACCTACATGACATCGTAGCTTAATTCCTAGATTATTTAGATATAGGTAGCTCTCTATTACTTAAGTAGGTATTAAGGGACAGTTGTAGTATCGGAAGCGGGAATGTCGCGTCTAGCGAGTTATACCATAGATACAAGGTCCCGTACAATTCGCCCGGATAGGTCTAGAGCTACTATTAGAACTTGAAAGCCGTCCTAGAAGAGTTCGAGGAGGCCAAGGTTCGGATCGGTAGGGTAAGTAAGGCATGTACGACCCTTAGTTAACTAGTAAGTTAGGGTAACGTAAGCGATTCCTACCTCTCCCGAATCGCCGTCGTATAATTCTACTAATAGCTTAGAGTAGGTAGGATCTCTCTAGTACTTAGGTACTCGATATTTAAGTATGTCGAAGGAGGAAGGGAGCGCAAATCTATATAGGATAGACTTGTCGGAGCTAAAAGGGCCGGTGTTAACTTCGTCTACAAGCTTCTATCCCGCTATAGCCCATTCTAGAGAGCGGGTATCTACGTCGTAACTCGCGTTTATAGGAGTTGTGTCTCCCTTCTTTATCTATTTTAGTAGGTATAGTTCCCCTATACTCTTAAGTACCGCTCTCGGCTACTTACCTAGAGGAACGAAGGATCTATTAGTATACTTTACTAACCTATACTTATTCTATAGATCGATAAGGGACTTGGAGTATTTGCCTAGGTCGAAATATCGTAGCGCTAGTCTAATTAGATTCTAACGGAGCTAACTAGGGATAATGCGTACGAGATCGTCGGCGCGTATAGCGGTACGAGTACCTATCGTCTTTTCCTCCATATCCTTTAATAGCTTCTAGTTAGGATTATAGTCGAAATTATTGTCGTCTACAAAGTCGGCATAGTCGGGTTGCCCGCACTACTTGTAGGTATCGGGTTCGCTCTTCTTATTACTCTTAATTATGAATTTAGCGTGCTTCTAGGCGCGCTCGGCTTTATCCTTCTATACGGCTACCGCTCGGGCTTTACGCTTATTTCCCTCGATTGGGATTCTCTAAGGGATAGGCTTAGTCTCCTCTACCTTAGCTTCCCGCTCTTCCTTAGCCTTCTTGTAGAAGACTTGATTATAAGTAGCTTAGGCTTTGTAGGCGATTAGCTTCTACTTAGCGACCTTAAGGAGCTCGCGTCCGTATCGGTCGTATTCTTAGAAGAATAGGATAGCGCTAGTATTATAGCCCTTCGCATAGATATAGTATAGACGGGTTTAGAGGCTACCTATTAAGTTATAGGCCTAAGGTGTTAGGGTATACTCTCTACGACGTGTACTAAAAGCTATAAGGCGCTCGTCGTACTTAACGTCCTTAGGCGTATAGGGAACTAACGATGTCTTAGGAAGTCGGGCCTTTGTAATATCTATAAGGATCTCCTACTCCCGGGAAATGAGGTTGTTAAGCGATTTTTAGGCGCTCTATACTAGATCTACTACGGCGTTGCTCTTAAGAGAGGGATAGCTATAATCGATATACTCAAATATATCCGAGAAGGTCGGCTTTATATCTAGGTAGACGATACGGATTAAGGCGTCCTTGGCTAGGGGAGGGATCCTAATAATTTCCTTATCGGCGGGCTACTTATCGTCTATTGGAATATTTTCATCGACGCGCTTGTCTTCCTAGTCATCTTTGTCCTTGTCTACGCCGTCGACAATCTCTTTGTCGGTAGACTTAGCGTCTAGGGCTACGACTTCCGTCGTAGGCGCGGAGTTCGTAGCTTGTTCGATAGACTTATCGATAGACTAGGTACCGGCAAGCTCTTTTTTAGTAGATTTAGTATCTACGGCTATGGCTAATGGCGGCGGTAGAGTTATAGGCTAGGGCTCTACTTCTATTACTATAACTTAAGATACGGCGGCGATTTGTATAGCCTCGGCTTTAGTACGCGTAGCGGTATAGGTACGCGAAGCGGCGACAAGCTCTACTTCGTCGTCTATCGTAGATATAGCGTAGGCTATAATAGCGCTAAGTAGATCTTAGTGTTAGTTATTATACTTAGTAATATATATAGTAGAGCGACAGTTAGCGCCGGCGTAGTAGTAGTTACTAATAGTTGTTAATGTCGTTATCGTAAGGCAAATAGAGTTAAAGTAAGCTTTTGACTTACGTATAGTCCGAGCTTCTACAAGTCGCCGGTTCGGGCGCAAACTCTATTTCGTATTAGTAAGGTAATGCGGAATGCGCGGTTAGAGGTATAGACTAGGTTAAGTAACATTAGGTCTAATAGTAGACTATAGACTAGATCGTACGCGGTAATAGGGGAAGAAATAACCGTAAGTCTATTAGCGGTAACTCTATCTAATAAGGGTCTTCTATCCCTAGCTAGGCGTTCCCTACTAGAGGGAAAACCTAAGGGTAGTCATCTAGGTAGCGATTCTAAGTAATAAGAGGGAACTATAGGATAGTAAAAAGGTAGGATAGCGAGGTACCTAGGAGAATCTTTCGATATACGCCTACTTAAGTATTTAGTAGAGTAGGAGTATCTCGCTATCGCTATATATCTTCCTTACTTAAGCGTAGTATTGTAGGGACTAAGGCTCTATTTCTTAGTTAGCGTACCTCCTCCGCTAAGACGAGTACGGGGGTCCGTAATAGATCCAAGGTTAGAGACCGATTTTAGGGCGGATCCTACTAGATCTATTACGGATACGCGGAAAGGCGAGCGGACTTCGACTACCTAAATGGATTGCTCCTATCTAGTCTTCGTCTCCTCTCTAATATATCTCCGTTAGACTACTCTATCCTAGCTTCCCCCTTAACCGTACGCTCCTACGCAAGGACTCCGGCGGTAGACATAGGGTCGTCCGCCTCTAAATTACTTACTTCCGCGTAATTTGGATAGTAATTGCTTCGTAGGGGCTAGCGTCTCGTCGGCTCTAGTTAGGGGTATTCGTCGCGCGTAGAGGTATCGTCTTCCTCGCCGACAATAGGAGGCAAGGTAAGCTATAGGATATAGTATTAGATCGACGGCTTTATTTAATAGATTTGCCTATCTATAAACTAGGAACTCTCGAATTGCTCTATTAGATAGTTATTGCCATTACGGAGGTCGTCGTCCCGTACCTATTCATTTATAATTAGTTATTCGTTACGCTATTTTACTAGGTATTCAATTTTGCCTCGCGAGAGTCGCTTATTTAGGATACGCTCTAGTATTATAGATAGCTACTTAGACTATAGGTCTATCGGCGTAGGGACCTAGGGGTACGTGCGTACGAAGGGATCCTTTATAGGGTTCGGTATAGGTTCTAGCTACGCTACCGATACGACTAGGTAGAATTTAATAGAGTCTAGGAGGTCTAATTCGTATACTAATTTGCCTACTCTCCTCTTAATTTTAAAAGGCCCCGTAGTCTAGTAACTATACTTACGATAGCTCTAACTATAGACACGATATCCGTAATATAGTCTAAGTATTACGTAGTCTCTAGGCTTAAACAAGACTCGCTAGTGCTTGGAATTATAGCGGTGCTTTATGTCTACCGCCGCGAATGCTAAAGACTCCTCCGCTATATCGCGAAACTATTGTCGTAATGTATTAAACTACTACGGCTAAAGCTCTCTAAGACCGATAAAGGCGTCGGTATTGAGATCGAATCCAAATAGTATTTAGTCTAGTAAAATTCCGGTACTTATGTTCTTAATACTACCGAGGTAGGATATTAAGGATAGGAGGACGTCCGTCTATTAGGCGTTAGGATTTAATGTAATAAAGTACCGGATAGCGATTTCTACGGTTTGGTTCGTACGCTCGGACTGCCTATCGGTCTACGGGTAGTATACGGTAGACGCAAGGATTGAGGCTCCGAGAAGTATTATAACCCTAGTAAAGAATTTCGAGAGCTATTTAGGATCGCGATCGTAGATAAAGACTCTAGCTATACGCTAGGATCTTTCCTAAATAGCTATGAGATATTAGGCTACCTAAATCTTAGCTATCTACTAGTATTTGCCTAGTATTGTCTAGCAACTGGGACACACTTGTCTGCCTAGTCAGACAGGGGCCTCGACTAGTACATATAGCCCTCTCCCCACTAGGGGGAGACATCATCAACCTTCGTTCAGTACACATCGCTTGCTACGTTTCATGTGCCTCTACTATAGAGCTCTAATCACTACCAACTGCCTCTATGGCTACTACGCTAGCTAGTCCGCCTAGCATGGCTTCCCATAGCCTAATAGGTCATGCTACCTGTAGTCCCTTCCTATGCTGCCTAGTCCTTAGGTTTGTATAGGTTTGGGTTCTACTTATTAATGGAGCCGAAGGTAGGGCTATCTCTTCTCGATCGCATTGGGCGGTTAGGTTAATAGTAGTCCTTGGGTACGGATAACTACGCACAAGTAGGAGGCGACAAACGACCTACGGCGCTAGTTGCGAAAAGTGTCTTAGGAGGTCTCGATAGAAGCGATAACTAAGAGCAACCTCCTAGATAAGGGCATTGCCTTAACCCCGAAAAGCTGCAAACCCTAGAAACTGTTAAGGCTTAGGACCTAGATAGTCGATTACTTTCTAGGACTCGCTTCGGGTTTAGGGGTCCCTCCAAAACCCTACTGGCACCGCACGGTAGCGTACTACCTGTTCGATACGATGTTGTTCCGGTCGACTAGTCTCATTCTACTAACCGATCCTAAGGCATGGCGAGGACTAATTACCCGGACCATGTTTGGACCCGGCCAAAGTCTATAGTAGGATAGGCACCCGTACCCGCACCTATATATAAGCATTAGGCTATTGAAGGAAAGGGATCCCGGTTAGGCTAGAGATTGCCGAGTTTCTAATTCGCTAATTCGCTCCCGGCTCGATAGTGCTTTAGTCTTCCACTATAACTAATAGAAGGCACCCTACGGAAGGAAGTAGGAACAAAGTTGCTTAGTAATCTTGCTATGCTGTTCGGCAAATTATTAGCTCTAAGATCACTAGATTAGCCTAAGATCGCAACTCCCGTTTCTAGATATTTTTCAGGCTCTGCCTTAGCAATTAGGCTAGCCAGGGGAGAGTGAAAGTCTAATAACCCCTAGAGGGGTCATTGGTACCCGCCTACATAAAAACGAAAGCCCATTCCATATAGTAGTACAATAGCATTCCCTATTTATTTTATAAAAGGAAACAAGAACGACAAAAGCGTAAAAACAAATCTTTGATTACATTACCTTACTACATTCGTTTAAATGAGTTCTAGCATTAGACTAAGCCGAGCATCGACGCCTTCTAACGAGGAACCTAAACCTAACCCGCTTAACGAACAAATCCGGCGCTCTCCGGTCAAGATGGGCGAACCTGTACCTATTGCTAGTCCGAGTAGTAGTAGAAGAGTACTAGAACCTAGCCCCGACATAGACTTCAATGGTGCTATGTTTACTACTTTTAAGACGCTATAATAGCAAATGATAGAGTAGTAGAAGGAGTTTACTCGTATTAATAGGCGCTATCTACCGGAGCCTAGTAGTGATTCCAACCCTTAGTTCAAAGGATACAATGCTACTGCCCATGTCGAACGGTACGAAGACAACCTCATCGAGTATAAGCTAAACGATCGTTCCGATGCCGAGAAGATCCGCATGTTTATACGAACGACGGATACTAAGCTACACACAACACTTAGGAGTCTTGAAGGCTATCCTAACAAAGCCGACAAGTTAGACGCCGACTAGGAGAAGTTCAAGAAGTCCTTCTTACGCGAGTACCGCAAGAACGATAGCTATAGGGTCAAAGGCAGTCGCCCGTGGCTTGAGACCCTATATGCCCAACCGCGTACAGAAGACGATAACCTAAAGGAGTACATTCGGGAGTTCGTCAAGGCTGCGGATGCTATTCCAAAGGAAGACCTCGAAAACTCTTAGCGGACCCGACTACTCCTGAAAGGCCTTCCGGGGCCTATGTCTTAGCGTATCTTTCGGAGATGTAAGCTTACTAATAACGACCCGGACAGCTTCCGCGACTTTAAGAAGATCTTGGAGCATGTTAAGTAGGACATTAACAGCTCTGCTAATTATAGGAAGTTTATTGTAGGTAAGGAAAAGAGGGATGTCGATTTAGTCCGCCTTGCTTCTAAGCCTACTATTCCTACTCCAAGGTTCTTGCCTAAGTCTCAATCGGCACTACTGTAGGTTGTTAAGACAGTAGTAGTTACTCTACCTACGTAGGAGGACGAGTAGTTCAACTAGTTCATCGATAAGTTTCGCGCCCTTAGTATTAACAAGCTGAAGATGTTAGTTACTACTGCTAACAAGCTCGGTACGACTTAGAGAGTTTCGGATGCTATTAGTAACACCGACGACATTTATCTAGACGCGCCTATAGTAGACGTTTTCGCTGCCTAGAGGAGTATAAGAAAGATCTACCCTAACCTAGATAGCAAGTGCTAGATATGCGGTGGTGTTAATTACATGCAGAGCGACTATCTAGTACAGAAGGAGCTTATAGACCGAGGCTACATGAATAAGCAGAACGGCAAGACGTACTACGGCAAAACTAGCGAGTAGATGCCGTACTAGTAGGACCTTCGCACTCTAAAGCTAGCTATTATTCTGCTACTACTAGAAGCTAGGTATGGGCCTATCCATTGGGAGGTTCTAGGCAATAGTACCTTCGTAGCTATTGCTAAGCGCGAAGGCAAAAGAGTCCGGAAGCTCCTAGATAATGAACGCGCTAAGGACGGGTCCATTCCTACTATAGCTGTTAAAGTAGCCGTAATGACATGGAACGACTAGCTAATTATAGATATATATGGTCTCCAAACGGAGGAGAGCAGTAATGATACGGACGAAGTTACTGCGATGCCTGCTATAACAAGGTCATAGGCTAAGAACCCCTCGAGGCCTAGAGCCGCTCCTACTAGCATACCGAACCGGAAGGCTGTAGACAAGGTAAAGGAGCAACGAGAGATAGTCGCTAAGACTAAGAACCTTATCACTGCTTAGTAGAGAGCCTAACGACAAGTTAGCGATACGCCTAGCGTTTCGTCTAGCACCTTGCCGGCTACCAATAGCGGCGCTTCTACTACGCTAGGTCTAGAAATCGCCGAAACCCAGGAAGTTGAGATAACTGATGATACTAATAACTCGCCTCCTAGGCCTACTAACCCTCCGGTATACAATAAGAAGAGAGACACGGACCCGAAGTCGTTTCGGTTCGACAATTACATTAAGAAGTACGGGGTAGGGGATACGACTAGGATGCAGAATATCTTCTAGACTTCTTAGTTCCTTGATCTCTAGTCGGGCGTCTCTATAGGGGATCTGTTAGCCTATGGTATCCTAACCAACCTCTTCTAGAAGCGAGTGCCTAACGATCTAGACTTCATGCGCGACCTCGTAGCATTCCGGAAAGACAAAGGCAAGGCAACGTATATCGATGTTCGATCGTTGGAACATCTACCGTACTTTAAGGAGCTCCCTACGCCTACTATCGAGGCCGTTTCTAGCGCGGACGATGTACCTAGCTTAGTCGGTGCCTATGCAGTTCGATTTACGAGCGCCGCGATAGGACGCGCTCCCTCTTCTAGCATCGAGGAACTCTATAGTAGACTAGTAGACGTTGACTTGTCCGTAGTAACTTAGAAGTTCGCCGTTGTCCTAAGTATCTATATTGACGTTAAGATTAGCAACCGGAGCTCTCTAGTCCGAGCTATGATTAATGATGGCTCGGAGTCTCTCATTATGCCTTTAGCTCTAGCCTAGTAGCTTCTCTTGCTAATCAATAAAGAAGTAGTATTAGGTATGAGAGGGGTTAATAGCACTGTCCCGTTCGTAGGCGCCTACTATAACGTGTTAGTAGATGCCTTTAGGATTGTGTTTATATTTACGTTCTAGATAGTAGCGGACCTAGAAACCCCTGTTCTACTTGGACGGCCCTAGTTACGTATAGTGCGAGGTATCTAGCAGAACTACGATAACGGGTCGTAGGAAGGTACCATTGCCGACTAGAAAGAGAATAAGATTGTTTTCACTAGCCACGTAGGGAATAATGGCTACAAGTCCTATGAGGAGATTGTTGCTACTACCTAGAAGCGTTAGTAACGCGTTGCCGGCGTTGATCGCTAGGGAAAAGCCCTAGCGCTACTGTAGGGCCGACGGTCTACGCCTTGTACGCGTGTAGTCCAAACCATTCTTGTTCGTTCCGGTTAGAGGGGGAGGGATTATAATTACAAGCTAATTAGGCTAAGCTGCAAGAACTAGAAAAAGAATTGAGGTTGCAAGCTAACTAGACACCTACTATCCCTAACGAAGGTAACGACTCTAAGATCGGGGTGTTTTGCATAGTAGACTAAGACTCGGAGGTGTCATTATTGCCCTGTAGCCAATCGGGAGTATCCGCTAATGACCCCTAGGGGGGTCATTATAGCAATGTGTTTAGCGGCATACTAGGAAAGGACTACGAATTACAAATCGAACGGCTCGACGACGAGAGTGACGCCTCGGAGGAGGTATACGCCCTGTTCTACTACGCTAATCTCCGGAATGAACGCCTACGAGTTAGGTTACCTTTGCCTACAGTTTCTTCGATAGACGTTTTCACGCTACATAAGCGGGTAGCTAACAAGGTCAAACCGGTCAAAGGAAGTGTGTATATAACGGATGGATCCAATCCTAGTAGCAACCCGAACTAGAGACAAGATTGCCTAGATCGAGAAGCAGCCCTTCCGCCTAGTATAGGGCCCTATGATTAGAAGTATATTACGAAGAAGTTCTCCACGATTGAGAGGGGATCAAGACTTACTCCTGAACGTCTTGCTAGTATTCGTATAGGGTTGGAGCTTACGCCGACAGAAAGGCACCTCCTAGAGGAACTTCTGTATAATAGGGAAGCGGTTTTAGTATATAACTTCACGCATCTTAGTCGTATCAATCCTGAGATTGTTCTACCGTAGAAGATTAGGACCATTCCCTACGAACCATGGGAACATCCAT
The DNA here is from genome assembly GCA_001578225.1 of Pseudocercospora musae. Classification (NCBI taxonomy): domain Eukaryota; kingdom Fungi; phylum Ascomycota; class Dothideomycetes; order Mycosphaerellales; family Mycosphaerellaceae; genus Pseudocercospora; species Pseudocercospora musae. The sequence continues at coordinate 42,210 of LFZO01000070.1, forward strand.
CCTATAGGATTAATCCGAGTCTACGCCTAATTGTAGAAGAAATGGTACGCAAGCGTATATAGGTAGGTACTCTTGAACCATCGCATACTTCGTACCGCAATCCGTACTTCCTAGTAGGGAAGAAGCAGGTTCCTAGGAAGGACAAGGAGTATTGTCTAATCAATGTAGCTACGAAGTTCAATACTATAACGATTAGAGACGCTAATCTACTACCGGACATAGATAGTTTCTTAGAAGCCTTTAGGAACTGTGTTATCGCTACGCTAATTAATATCTTCTTAGGATATGACTAGATTACATTAGACATCGATAGTAGAGACCTCACGAGCTTCGATATACCGCTTAGTCTCGTACGATAGACGACTCTTCTGTAGGGAGCGACCAATTCGGTTGCCTAGTTTATCCGAGCCATGAACTAGGTCCTATTCACTCACATCTCGCACATTGCTATGCCATTTCTAGATAACATAGGAGTCAAAGGGCTAAAGATAAGGTATAGAGATAAGGAGGTAGAACCTAGCATTCGTCGCTTTGTTCTAGAGTATATCTAGAACCTAGACTAGGTTCTATACGACTTGGAGTATGCGCATCTTACGATCTACAGCTCTAAGCTTCAACTCCTTTACTAGAAGATCAACATCGTTAGCTACGTAACCGATGCGAATGGGAGACATCCGGATAGCGCCCGTATTAAGAAGATCGCTAAGTAGCCGACACCTACCTATTAGAAGGACGTACGGATATGGGTCGGGGTAGTTACCTACTTTAGGATCTAGATTGAGGAGTTCTCGATCGTTTGCAAGCCGCTATTTGCGCTCCTCCGGAAGGACGCCGAGTTCCGGTAGGACTAGGAGCACTAGGAAGCTAAGGAACGTGTTACGTAGGCATTGATTACGGCCCTAGCTCTTGCGTCTATCGACTATACGGAAGGAGTAGGAACTATCGTAGTCGCTGTCGATTCTAGCGGTAACGGCTACGGCGAGGTACTAATATAGTGCGATAGGGATAAGTCTTCTATACGTTACCCGGTGCGATACGAGTCTAGGCTATAGAATCCTACCGAGGCGCGATACGATGCTAGCAAGCGCGAGTGTCTTAGGGTCTATAAAGCACTAAAGAAGTTTCGTCCTTAGCTGTTCGGTGTCTACTTTTAGCTCGAGGTAGATGCGAATACCTTAGTCCACTAGCTTAATCGAGCAGCTTCTGATTTGCCTAACTTAGCAATGGCTAGATAGGTTGCGTAGATCTACCTCTTTGACTTTAATGCAATTCATGTTCCTAGAAAACGATACTCTATAGCGGACGCCTTATCTCGCAAGCCTGTTATAGATAACGACATCGTAGAGATGTAGGAAGAAGAGGACGTAGATGTAGTGATTGACCGAACGTTCTTCTCGTCCTTTTACGTTAATGCCTACCTAGTCGTCGAGGAAGGTATAGCTGCCGCCGACGTAGACGACGAAGAAGGGGCTAAGGAAACAGAGCGTGCCGACATCCTAGATGGAGAATACTCGGATAATTCCTACCATATCGCCTACTTCCTTACGCACGGTAGAAAAGCTCTAGGGGTTTCTAGGAGTTAGCATCGGCGTATTATCAAGCAAGCACGTCGGTTCATGGTCAAGGATAGGCATCTGTAGAGGCAGTCCATAGTCGGCGCACCGCTCTAGAGGGTTATCGATAATGCTAAAGCTAGATAGGAGGTCTTGCATACTCTTTACGAGGAAACCGGGTACCGAGCTGCTAAAGGGACCTTTAACCTTCTAAGAAGGCGGTATTAGTAGGATGGAGTGTAGGCTAACGTCTCTAGGCACTACAAAAGCTATCCTAAATGTGCTTTCCGCAACAGTCATCGCCGGGCTAGTAAGCTTCGGATACCTGCTTAGTAGTCGGTCGGGGAACGCTAGTATGTAGACGCTGTTTACATTAATAGCAACAATAGTATGCTAGTAGCTCGAGAAGCGCTATCTCGATAGCTAGAAGCATAGCATTACTACTTCTCTTCGAAGAAGATCACTATAGCGTATATAGCTAAGTTCCTATAGAAAGAGATCTTTTGTAGATGGGGTGCCCCTACTAAGATAGTGCTTGACAATGCTCCAACCAATTTTGCCGAGGAAGTTCAAGTACTAATCATTAGCTATGGAGCTAAGATAGTTAAGATTTCGCCGTACTACCCGGAGTCGAACGCTACGGTAGAAGTTGGACACAAAGCCCTTCTCGATGCTATTGCTAAGCTTACAAATAGAGGGGATAGGCGGATGCCTATTGCTAACCATATATCCGCCGTCCTATAGGCTAATCGCATAACTGCGGTGCGGACAACTAGTCTTACACCTACTAAAGTTATAATTGGGCGTGAGGTAGTGCTGCCCATCGAGCTTACGCATCGCACCTATAGCGTCTTTGACTAGGGATCCGTTAGGGACCGTTCCGACTTGCTACACTTGCGCGCTAAGGCCCTCGAGGAAATAACTAGTACTATCGAAGGAGGCCTCGCTTGCTAGAGGCGCCTTCGGGAGGAAACAAAGTAGTACTTTAACGACACTTAGGGCGTTGACTACGCTCCCTTTAAGGAAGGGGATCTTGTTCTTGTCTTCCGGTCGGAATTGAAGACGAGTTTTTTATATAAGCTTGCCTTCCGCTAGAAGGGGCCGTATCGCGTTTAGGAAGTGCTCCATGACGGCGCTACTTACCGACTTTAAGAGTTGGATAGCTCTACGCTTAAGTATACACAGCCTCGTGTAAACTTAAAGAGGATAGACTTCATAAGGGAGCCTACTATACCTCCTCAAACCGATAAGGAAGTATTAGCGAGAGCGGAGAATGTCGCTAAGGACCTTGATCCTTTCCGTAAAGATCCAAACGCCGTGCTAAATGCTGAACTACTAGAGGGGTTTGCGTATCCGTAGATACGACTTAGTAAGCTATTAGCAATGACTCAAGGCGAAAGGGACGGATATATACAGGTTAGCTTTATTCAATTTAGCCTCACATACGGCTAACCAGAGCCGGAAGCTAAGACTAACGCTAATACTAAGCCTTAGCCGGACTGGATATAGGAGCTAGATCGCGAGTCTAACGGAGAGGACGATGACTAGTTCGATAACGAAGATCCTAAAGTCCTAAAGGCACTAACTAGTAGGAGAGACGACCTATGACCGGATGTTTAGAATTGTTGTTTCTGATTATTCTATTCACGATGCTATTATGCTACTACGTATATTTTCTTTATACTTGCTTTGCGTCGGAGTTGATAGACCTTTGGGATTACTTTTGGGACTTCGACTTGTAATAACCCCTAGGGGGGGTGATTAGTAGGAGCTTTCGGTTACTAAGCCATTCCTTTACTAAGGTTCTACGACATATCGGTTCTGCACACGCAGTCGGTAGCAGCTAAACGAGGCAAATAGAAAGGGAGGCGCTTGCGGAAGCCTTACTAGCTAGAGATCCGATCGCTTATTGAGAACCGATGCTAACGTTCATAGGTAACTACGCTAGTCGGGTAACTACTACCCTATCCATAGGCGGCATAGAAAAGAAGGGCGCCTAGGTAGACCGGGTTTCGAGTAACCTGTATGAAAGAAGCACGAACCACTTTTATATAGAAACTACGGGACGATCGACGGATCGGGAGGGAATCGCGCGATCTAATGAACCCCCTAGGGGTCATTAACACTGCCTCGCCAAAGGCACTCCCTAAAAAGCTAGATCGCAAGGCGACCTATAGTAGTAGAATAATATAGGCCGCCGCTAGACGGATAGGGTATAAGAGCGCTACTATGACCGGGAACATATGCGAAGCGTCGAGAAAAGTGAAACTTTACTTCCTAAGGTTTCGGGATAGGCCGCCCGCGTGCCCGTATACGCACGACTATTTAAACATGAATTTGCTCGAACCTGCGAGCAATCCTACACATACACGCGCTAGCAGTTATAAGCAAATAGCTGCCTATAGTCTTTGTTCTAAAGCCCTTATTAACGGGCGCTTATACCCACTCATCTATCCCCCCCATCGACCAACCTTCCAACATAGTAGAAGAACAAGAACTCGTCCCCGCCGACCTAGTACTACCCGCTTCGTCTTCTTCGACCGCCTATCGGTTTGGTTAACCTACTACTATTGTTTAGCTAGGCTAGAGCGTTGCTTCGCTTAGGATCTTTATAGTTCTAGAGAATAGCGAGCTTGCTTAGGTTACTAATCTTACCGACGCGTTTGCGATTGTAGCAAGCATTATTGACCGTTAGGCAAAGATCGAGGCGACTCGATAGCTACTTGCTATCCTCGATAGGGCCGGCGAGAGCCTATTAGTCACCATTGCTGTAGGCATAACAGGTCTCCGCCGTAAGCTTAGTAGGACCGTCGACTTCAAGAACCTAGTTCTCGAGGGTAAGGAGCTCTTAGAAGCCTACCCATCGCTTGCTATTATCGAGGAACAGGGCGTTAATATCCGCTATCGACTTAACTATCTAACCGTGACCCTTGAGTACTAGGGTAGTCCAACGTCGCTCCCGTAGAGTCTAGTTAATTTCGCCTATAATAGCGTAGAGCGAGCTAAGAACGTTGCCGCCTTTATTAACAAGAACAAGAACTGCCGACAAGGTACTGAGATTGTTAGTAAGACGATGGTCTATCGTGTTCTGTCCGCTCCTAAGAAGATAGGTCGGTAGAACCTAAGCCTTACCTTTACTAATAGCGACTTCGACTCGAAGTACTACAAGAAGCATAAGAAGGAAATCGCTACTGTTGACCTAGCGAGCTAGGAGGTAGCACAACTGTTAGCTAACAAGGGGTGCCGCATTAGTAGCTCGGGGTTCATCGTAGAGGGACTAGCTCGCATAGCGCTAGTCATTACTCCGTCTTAGCGCTAGGCAATCCGTTACTAGACCGAAGTATAGAAGGTAGTAGACGAGGTAGCTACCCGAGAGCTAGCCGCATAAGAGGCCGCTAGACTACGCCGTGCTACCGCTTAGCAAACCCGCCTATAGTAGGAGCACGCTATCAAGATTGCCGAGCTTCGTTAATAGGAAGAGGAATATAGGTAGGAAGCGCTACGCCTCGAGGCTACGGCAGCTAGTAAAGATACTAAGTCTACCGGTAGCGATGGTAGAGGTGAAGAGATGGACTTTGAGGTAGAAATCAAGGATATCTGTGCGGATTGTATAGGTAGCCAGTTCGGTCGGTTTATAGCCGAACTAGACACTATGAGCGTTAAGGGTAAGGACGTTGGTTCCTTTGCTATAGTTCACGACTTGGCTCGGCAATTCAAGGACCTATATAATCCTAACGAGCCGGAGGATATCTACGCTAAGTACCTAAAGGTCTGTACCAAGTTCTATAGTCTCCGCCTAATTAACGCAAAGGATGACCTTGCTAATCGGCTCTTTCTACTTAGTAAGAGCGTCGATACGGAGGAAGAGTTTAAGGCCTTCCGCAACTCCAACAAGGCTTACTACTTCGCTAGTACTGCTAGTGCTACAGCACCTATAGTAGCACGTCTCGGCTTGTATACCTTTACGCCGGTCTAGTCTATCGTGCCGGTTATGCTAGGGCGGTTTCCATAGGTAGTCGCTCGAGCCTTTAGACAAGCGGGAATTACGGTAGTAATAGCTAAGTAGGGTAGTATAGCGGTCATCGACGTCTTTGATTAGGCTAAGAACCTAAAGGGGAAGCCTAGTAGTCTAATGTAGGAGATGGTCGCGGAGTTTGCGATGTATTACTAGCATCTTCGTAGCTGTCCGCCGGAGAAGTAGACGGGTATCAATCCCCTATAGATCTATAGCATTAGCAACTAGTTAGTCCGACAGAACCTGCCGCTATAGCTCCTTACAGTCGCCCTTCGACCTAATCACGTATACGAGATCATATCCGTACTAAAGCCTACCAAGTTCCATTACGAATCCGACATACCTAAGAAAAGCAACTTGCCTCTAGCGGAGACAATGCGCTTGAATAGCAATGTTCTAGAACTAGTCGAAGGCATTAGCGTTAACAGAATCCGCGTATTAGTATCCTTCGAAGCGGAGGATGAGCTCGCCTACTCTTAAGGCGTCGATTATATGCACGATCTAGAGGTTTTCGCTACGTAGGTGTAGAAGCTTAAGGCTCGTAGTCTTGTACTACCGAGCGGCTAAGTAGGAGAGCTAACCGAGAAGCACCTTACGCCTAAGGATTTAAAGGCTATAAGCGACTAAGCTAATAGCAAGATTGCGTAGTAGATCTTGATGCCGCTATTAGAAGGCTCTATCTCGTTTAGCATACCGCATCTACCTTACGGCGACATTGCTAGTACGGGTACTCGGATGCGTATAGATCTAGGTTTCTACCGCATTAAGGGAACCAAGGTTAAGGGATTCAATCTTACCGTTGCTTAGGTCGCGGAGGCTTACCGGTGCCTTATACCTGTTACTCGCTAGGGCGGTGCGATTCCATACGCGTTTCCTTACGCTATCTAACTTACTAGCCTTAGTCCTATGTTAGACGCTCTTGTTAGTCGCATTCTATAGAGTGATCCTACTATTCGAGAGGAGCTTAATTAGATCTTCGGATTGGATTACAAGGGTCTTAGGAACTACATTAAGGCGTAGAACTAGCGCGCCTACGATGCGGTTCGCGAAGCTCTAGCGGTTCAAGCTAATCTCGAGCGCAAGATGTACGGCGATAAGAGCTACTATGCCGTAGGCAACCTCTCCTACCGACAAGAGGACGACGAGGTGCTAGGCGAGAGCTACAGCAAGTACGAGCTTCGCTAAGCTACGTACTATAAGCTTAGATCGGCATAGCAATCGGTGAGCTATCGAAAAAAAAAAAAAAAAAAAAAAAAAAAGGGGCGCTAGGATTAATGGCCCCTAGGGGGGCGATTGGGAAGCTGCCTTAGGCAGCAACTAAGAGGCATACCTGTTTGTTTTCGGCATACCTGTTTGGTTCTTGCGTACATGTTCGCGGGGTTATGTCTAGTTAGACACCTAGAAAGGGAGGGATATTGTCTAGCAACTAGGACATACTTGTCTGCCTAGTTAGATAGGGGCCTCGACTAGTACATATAGCCCTCTCCCTACTAGGGGGAGACATCATTAACCTTCGTTTAGTACACATCGCTTGCTACGTTTCATGTGCCTCTACTATAGAGCTCTGATTACTACCAACTGCCTCTATGGCTACTACGCTAGCCAGTCCGCCTAGTATAGCTTCCCATAGCCTGATAGGTCATGCTACCTGTAGTCCCTTCCTATACTGCCTAGTCCTTGGGTTTGTGTAGGTTTGGGTTCTACTCATTACTAGAAGTAGTATAACTCGCTTAGACTTCTTATAGGTAACTATAAGGAGGGTATCGAACCCTTTATTAGTTAGAGGAAGACTAATAATCTAGTCTACCATTTGTATATCTATAGGGAGCCGATACTTTAGGTCTATCGGATTGAGCTACCTATAAGGCTTATGCCTAGCGGAGCGATTATTGTTATAGCTAGAACACTAGTCGATATATTACTCAAGGTAGCGACGGTAATAGCGGATGTAAAAACTAGTATTTACGCGATTAAGAGTGCGATAGAAACCTACGTAGTACCTAAGATCGTATACTATTTCAAATATCTCTCCCGTAAGACTCGCGGGAATATAGAGGCGAGAGTAAAGTAACGCTAGGTCGATGTAATAAATGAGTCTATCTTCCCGGAAAAAGCGAATGCCTTCTAGTAACCTTAGGTCTATCGGGTAGTCTTCGGGCCTATTAAGGGTATACTAAAGCTTACGTAAAGGGATGTCCTTAGAGGATCGTAGGGAATTAGGTTTCGGTAAATATCTTAGAACCTCCTTACTTTAGTCGACTTAGGGTCTAACTCTATCGTCGTTAGGAGTAGCCTCGGAAGGCTAGTCTACCTACGCCGAGAGGGCCGCTCTACGGCGTTTATCGCGTTTTTGTTAGCGTTAGCGTTTCCGCCTAGCCTAACGATTAGAGATCTTCTTAGGTTAGGCTTCTTATTCTTCGATATACGCCTACTCGATAGACTTAAGGACTTAGAGTAATCTACGCTACGGGCGATTATCTTAGTATACTTTACGTAGTCTATTCTTGAATTTATCGGATAGGGAGATTACCGTTTCTATATAGAGCGAGGGTAAGGCTCGGAGGCTATTAAAGAAGGTAGGAATCTCATCGTAGGCTAGGAACTCGCGTCTATCGCTCGCGCTAAAAAAACATTCGCTATAATTAGGGCTAAAGTAGTCGATTTCCGGCGTTAGTACGCTAGGAACGACTATTATTAAATCCGGGCGACCTCTACCGATAGACCCGGCGTTCCTTACTACTACCGTATCGTCTTCGCCGTAGGTAGACGCAAGGTACGGGACCGTTACGTACATCGTAGGGATCTCGTCTAACCCGCTAGTATTAATATCGTTTCTCTTCGGGGATCGAGCTCCCTTAAGTTACGAGAGAGCGTCTAGCGCGATATAGTTCCTTCCCGGCCTATAGATAATTTCTAAGTCGGGAAATTAGGAGATATAGATAGCGGCTTAGATTATACGACGGTTTAAGCTAGCGGTAGAAACGGTCGTCGCGATCTAGATCTTCTTCGCGATAGCGGTAACGGCGCTATAGTTAGTAACTATAATAGTCTTAGACGCTATATCTACTATATGCGATGCTCTCTTAATTACCTATATAACGCCGAAAAGCTCGAGCTCTATAGGCTAATATCGCGACTCCGCTCTAGATAGTACGTAGCTCGCGAATCCTACGACCTTAAGTCTATCGCGCGGGAATTGCTTAGACCGTCTTAGCTAAGTCGTACTATCGACGAAATCGGAGACCGTATTATCCTTACGGGCGACGGGCTCGGGCTCTTTATATTCTAGCTCTAGCTCTCCCTTAACTTAATAATACATAACGCTAATACCGAATTCCTTCGAAGTATCGACATTAATATAGAAGGTAGACGCGGGGTCGAAGTGCTAGAGAAAACCCTAGCTAGGTTAATTCTATAGCGCCTATATAGTTTCCTAGGCAAGAATTATATCTAAGGTCTAATAGAGCTTAGCTTTGCGCATTTAGGTACGCCGCTTTTCGCCTTTAATCTATATAGTATTATTTTCCTTAACTACGGTTACCTTAGCCTCTTAAAGGGGAAGAGTAATCTTACTAAAGTATAGAATAGTAGATCTAAGGTATCCGATTAAGCCGAGGTACTGTTTAAGCTACTCGGCGTTCTCGGGCCTCTAGAGCTCTTTTAATACGGCTAATCGGTCTACTTGAGTTACGAAACCCTTACTATCGACGACTCTACCTAGTATATTAATAGAGACAAATCCTACGAAGGCCTTGCCGGGCTCGAGGCTAAACCGTATACGATCCGACTTCTTAAATACTCGTAGGAGGAGATTATAGTAGGACTCTAGGTCTACCGAGCCGAGTATGATATCGTCGATATAGCTATTCGTACTATCCCTAAACTTACGGAGTATACGGTCGAGGATTCTTTATATATATTAAACACTATTACAATATCCTATTGCGGCGACTTTGAGGTACTCCTATCTACGAGTAGTGTTAACTATAAACTTCTATTAGTCCTTAACCGCAACCGCGAATTAGTAGAACATAGACCTTGCGTCTATTACGGTAATATACTTATAGCCTCTTAGCTTAGCGATAATGTTATCCTATAAAGGTAGAGGGTAAGTATCCTTCTAGGAGATACTATTTAATCCTCTAATATCGATTACGACGCGAGGCTTACGGTAGGCTTCTCTATTCTAGTAGAACAAGGTTCTCTAAACTACGAATACCGGCTAAGATAGCGGTAAGGGCTTCTTACTATAGGCTATCTTGTCTTAGCTATATAGCTTATCGAACTACTTATTGACTTCGGCGTTGTCGGTATCCGACATTCGATAAACCTTACTACTAAATTTTTCATTTTCCTATCCGGATCTAAGCGGGAGCTCTAGCTAATCCTCTTCGGGGAGGTCGATAGTTATGCCTCTATCCCTCTAGAGATCTAGGACCCGTTCTACGATAGACTTGAATTTGAGGGCTATAGACGAGTTAGGGTTGTCTACGCAAATTATTACTTCTATAGAGGTTTTAATACTAGGAGCGCTAACATCGATAGTGATCTTGGAGCTTTCGGGCTATAGCTCTAGGTCTATTAGGTCTTCTATAGGGTCGTTGTTAGTCGGAGGAGCTTCGGCGGTCTCTATCTCTACTAGTAGATAGGATGCTCGTTTCAATTCCCTAAATATCGCTTCCTCCTTCTATAGATGTGTAGTTAGAGGAATCTTGCTTAGCTTAGCCTCTATAGACACGGGGTTTGCGTTAAACTCATCGATCTAATACATCCCGTCGATTTAGAGCTACTATATCTCTCCTAACCGTTAGCTACGAGGAATAGTAAGCTATTAGCTATTGCTAAGATTGCGTACTTATACCGCTAGTATCTTAGCGTTAGCGATATGTCCGTATATCGTAGCCTTATTCGATATAAGGGCTATAGTATCTAGGATAAACTAAAAGTCTATGTCTATCGCGCGTAGACGTTTACGATTTTTTACTTCTACTAGTACTATTATCGCGGAGCGAGGTAGTACCCTAACGGTACTAACTACCTTAACGATGCTACGTAGGACACGATCTGTCTTTAGGGATAACGCGATCGGTATTAGGGTATAGTTATTTTCGGTTATCGTAACATAGCCTACTCTAGCGTATATGTAGAACCTAGTAGGTATTATAATATCTATACCTAGGAGTATATTATACGGGAGATTCGGTATTACTCGTACCGGCTATTTAAGATAGGCTAGAGCGGGCTCGTAGGATTCGTACGCAAAGATAGGGAAGTATATCGGCAAATTAATCCATTTCTCGTACTAAGTATTACTAGCTAAACTACGGAAGTTAAGTAGTTCTAGCAAGTATTAAATATCGTCTTGTCCTAGTTACTAGAGTAGCTACCCTTAGTCTATTATTAATGCTTTATTACCCGTATTAAGACAAATGCGTTTAAATTCTCCGTCCGGAGTAAGGGCGTAGTTAGCTTCGATAATATTAAAATGTCTAAAGGCGTAAGCTAGATCGCCTAGCGGAAGACGAGCCGTACTCTGTATAATAGGTAACCTTAAGTCTACTATATACGTAGGAGGAGCACGTAGCTCCTCTCGAATACTATAGACCTAGAGTTCTAGGCTATCGATATTACGGTCTCTCTTCTTTCCTAGCGGCGCCGAGTTACTAGCGCGATCGCTCGCTAGGTACCCCGCCTTAAGAGGTACTATATCGGTATCGCTTAGAGTTAATAGTTCTATTAATCCTACTATTCTCTCTAATAGTATAACCGGCTACTACTAGAGAGGAGTAGAAGATTTTAGTATAACGGGCCGAGCTAGAGAGATCTGCGGTTCCGTCGTAACTAGTACATTCGGTAGTACCTTAGAAAATATAGTCGCTATCCCTTATACTAGGTAGACGTACGGTACTGCGGTAACCAATATAGTAGGATTATTTAAGGATGCTTTCGGAGGTATACATAATGTATTAGTTAGAGATATCGAATCGCCCTTTAGAGATTCCGGGGTAGTAGTAGATAGGCTTAGAGTTTAAGGCTACTCGTCCGGCGGTAAGTATCCCGGCGACTTTAAGCGATCGAAGGTACCTAATATCGTCGAGTATTCTAGTATTTTAGCTAGATACAAGGTTGAGCTAGAAGTAACTAGATTCACTTCCGGCTCTAGGCGTTTCCCTCTACTAGCTTGAGTAGAGAGTTTATACGCTTGCCTTTATTATCTTTAGGATAAGCCTAATCGAGGTAATCTTAGAAGAACTCGTTACTAGACTAAAAGATCTCGCTATATATATTGTAGCGAGTCGGGCGTCTATTTTGACGGTTCTTCGGGCGAGGTTATTACGCGGATTAGGCGCTAACCTCGGGTCTACGACCCTACTACTAGACATAATTAACCGGCTCCGAGAAAGGATTACTAGGAAGGAAAGCCTCCGTCGTGTCCTCGACTTTATTATTTATCTCGTTCTACTATTCTTAATTATCGCCCTAAGTATCGAACTATCTGTCTACGCCTCTACCGTCTTCTAGGGTATCCTCCTTATAACCTAAGTCTATCGTAGACTCGTAGAAGAAACTAGGCTTATCTATTCTTCCGTAATTTGTAGGGACGGCATTTCCTACGCTTCTAGCGTTCCTCGTCGAAGGTCTCTAAGGATTCGGATACTACGGGAGACCGCGCGTATCTACTATTCTCTCGTTTACGCTTCCGGCGCGCTAGTTACTATAGACCTAGGGTTGACCCCTATAGGTCTAGGCCCTAGGTTAGGGTCGCTACTATTAGTTAGGGCGCTACTAAAAGTTGTTAAAAGGGTTGTTACTATAGTAGAAAGGCGCGCGTCTAGCATTATTATTAAGTCTAGGGGAAAACCCTAGCTCTAGTAACCTACCTCCTACTAGTCTATCGCGCCTATTAAAGTTAGACTTACTATTGTAGAAGTCGGAGGTCCTACTACCTAGAGGGTATAGCTCGATCTACGTAATGTAATAAGCCTATATCGTATCGATTAGGGTCTAGTACGTCTAGCTAGCGGTAGGTATATCGAGGTCGTTACGGAGTTCGGGCGCGACTTTCTAATATACTAGATTAATCTAACTAGTAAGCGATTCGGTACCTAATTGTTATACGAGTCGCATAATATTAATAACGTAAGAGCTAACGGAATGGCGCGTAGCGACTTCCTTAATACGATATCGTTCTATCTCTAACTTACGAGCGGCGATTAAGGGATCTAATTAGAACTATTCGGTTAGGGCCGCTTTCTAGTTTTCGATGCCGGGACCTTCCTAAAGCGCGGAGCGGTAAGCGTTAGTAAGGGCATGTATATACTATTATAAGGCGGATCCTTAGAGGCAACGATAGAGGGATAGACGTAGGGTTGGAGCCGAGCATTCACCGGCTTAGATAGCTATATCGAGTCGAGTAATAAAAGCGAAAACATCGCGATAATAAGCGGTATTGCCTTTGTATACTATGGGACCCGAATCCCTACTATCTCTATTGTCTACGAGGTCCTTATTAAAGTATCCGATTAATTCTAGCTTAAACTTCTAAGGACTAGAATCTATAGAGTACTCTAATAGAGGATTATCTCGTAGGAAGCTATCTCGTAGAGGACCATAACCATAGTCGGTAGGAAACCCTAGGTCTATCTACCTATTTTCTCGTAGGTTCGTATATCTATAATTTAGGGCTAAGTTCTCGTTACCCGTTAGGTACGGCGGGTACTTAGACCTACCTACCCTACCCTACGGTATATAGGGATCGGGCTACTATCCGAACGTAGTGTTTCGACGTACGGGCTAGCTATAATTGTATAAACTATTTACTTATAGCCTATCCTAAGCTCCTCTTCTATACATCCATTACGGACCTAACAATCCCTATTGCCTAACCGTCGTATACCGTCGGACTTGCGGTATAACCCTAGATTTAGTAACGTTCCTATTATCGTTATTCTAAACTATCTTGTCTTTTACGACTAAGGTAAGCTAGAGGATCGCCCTCTCTAGCTTATCGATTCTCGTATCTACTACTACCGTAGTGTTACTAGCGTTAGCGGTAGTATTATTGCCTATACCTTGTAGTATAGGCTAGCCGATAGACGTAGGGTTAGGCTATATGTTCTAGCTCGCAACTATAGGTCGCGGACCGTTAAGTAGTAGATAGTTAATCCGTAAAGTATTAATCTTATATAGGTTGTCGGATATAGATAGGGCTAGTCCGGTAGTAGGTAGAGCTAGTCTAGCTATACCCTTACTCCTAGCCTTTATAGCTTCTTTCCTACTATCTTTATATACCTTACGGATCTTGTCTTCTATAGACTCTTACATTTCTCGCATACTAGCCTATATTGCCTTACGCTCCCTAGCTATCTACTCGGTTAACTAAGCCTTTAGGTCGGTTAAGCTAGTCTTACGCCCCTTTAGGCTATTAGTAGCCGGTAGGTACTATAACATCTTAGTAGCTTGATCTTCTTCCAAGGAAAGGGAGCTACTAACGTAGCGGCTCGATAGGGAGATTACTATCGGCGGCTTCTTAGTACTTAGGTCTCGGATAGTAGGCTTACGGTAAGACCCGAAGTTGTCGAAGCCGCGTAGTAGGTTAATCGTAAACTTGCGTCTACTACTACTAGTTACGACTAGAGTGTTCTCTATTATAGCTAAAGAATCCCGAGCCTTCGGAATAGGCTTAGGAGGAACCTAATGCTTTCTCCGACTACGCTAATTACTATCCGTAGTCAACGTCTCCGTAGTAGACTTATAGTATTCCTCTAACTAGCGAGCGAAATGCTTACTTTAGGTCTAGTCTTAGGTTAACTAATCTACCTTCTACGCGGCGAGACGAGCTAAGTTAGGTATATAAACCTAGGTACTAACGACCTCTAAGCGAGTAGGAGGTTTCGGTACTTGCTCTCCCTAATCTTCGTTATTAGTAGACTTAGCGTTTCTCGACACCGATCTTAGCCTACGTAAGGAAACTTCGGTAACTAGTTCGTCCTACTACTAGGTAATAGCGATAATACGGTACTTGAGATCTCCTAGGAAGAGTTTCGTAGGGTACTCGCGAAGATTTAAGAAGGTAAGAAGGTTGTAAGCGTTAGATACTAGGTAATCGCGTTCTTCTTAGTTTTCGGGGAATTTGTAGTCCTCGAAGGCGGCTAGAGCGAGGTCGATATCCGGTAGTGCTATATAGACCCAAGGTGTTAATTACTAACCAATTCGTTAATTAAGGGGGGATGTACTCGTAGTCGCCTTATCTAGTAAAGGATTTAAGGGAGGTACTAAGGATCGCGTTCGCGGCTACTCGCAAGTACCGTACTTACTCGTAAGCTCGAAGGTCGCTTCCTTCGATAAATAAGAGTATAAACAAAGGCGATTTAGGCGCTATAGGTAGCGGGATATAGTAAGCTTATAGCGAGGCTAAGGCTCGTAGATCTGTAGTTTGTTACTAAGTAGTAGTCGTATACGTACGTACGCCGAATTACGGTAGTTTCGTATAGTACGGAAGATTGGGTAGGGTTAGTTAGGTATAGTTCCGCGATATAGGAGGGCTTTGTATTAGCGGATTGGCGGGTACTAGGCGTCCGGATAGTCCGTATGTAGACGGTTAGTGCCAAAGGCTAGTTATAGTAGTAGTGCTACTATTTTGTTATAGTATCAAATTATTAAAGAAAGTGTTATATTGTTGTCAAAGTCTATCTCTAAAGTCTATATCTACTAAGGTACTTCTACCTACCCAAGGTACCTACCTAGTAGTATCTATAACATAGTAGATCGCGGTACGCGGTATTAAATGAGTACTAATACGTACCGTAGGAATATCTTAAACTAGCTATCCTTCTATATACTCGGTCGCTAGTCCTTATAGTCGTATTCGACGTCTACGCGCTTCTACCGCTCTCGAATAGGCTTATTATTGCCCTAACCGGTCGTTAGAAGTAGAAGAAACAGTAGATCGTCGTCGTTAGCGTTAAATTCGAGGTCTATTACTAGTACTATACTATTATATGAAAGAGTAGATAGGAGACTTTAATAACTTAGTATTGAGAAGCGCTATACCTATTTAATAAGACCGACGGCCGAGACACTCGTACGAGCCGGATATATCGACCTACGCGGCCTTATAAACTTGTAGCATTAGGTACGGCTAAAACGCTCTAGTGTCTGTCGAGCGCGCACATGTGGTCTCTTACAGGAATTTGAGATCTAGCCTGTTCTTCATTATGGTCAAAGGCTCCGCAACCAGGCCACAGGCTGTATGCATCGTGAGGAAAGTGCACTGCCATGGCGCCTCCGGTCACAGGAGCTCGACGAGAGGTCTCTGTATGCTTCAAAGATCGCCCCATCAACCTAGGTGCTCTTTTCTTGCGACTACCTTGTCACAACGGCTTTCAGATGATTGTGCGTAAATAAGCGCGATCCAAGGACTAGCTGCCAAGCTCTTAGAACTATCTGCATCTGACAGCCAAAGGCCGCATCGCAACAGGACTTCACGTCGAGTCCACATCGAGACGGACCGCAGAGAGTGTGCATCGCACGCATTCACGGGATGCGTTCGAGAACTGCCGCACCATTGAAGGCAATGCCATGCTTCACACTGTGCATGATCCTTCTTGGGTTGTCGGAAGAGGGAATGCAGCTTGCGGCAGACGGAGACAGCAATCCTGCTGTCGAAGTTCGTCGAGCGATCGATTGATCGCGCCAAGTTTCGCCTATACTGTGACTGTGAAGACACAAAGATGCCCGAGCACAGTATTCTTGGCTAGTGTACTGACATATCTGCGGATGCTAAAGAGATAAGCAAGAGGTTCGGTCTTCAACAAGAATTTGAGGCCAGGCGAGGAAGTGGACGTGATCACGATGCATGGAGACATGTAAGCGCTTGGATGTATATAGAACTAAGGTTGTTTGCATGCTCGACATGCCTGCTCGACATGCCTGCGGGCAAAGATACAACCACGGCACGGTACCACATCTCTCCCGCGTACCTTGATCGGATATCATCATCTCGTCGCTCGGCTCACAGTGTCCTTCAGGGACATCTCAACGCCACCTAACAACCGACAATTTACAATGCCGATGCCATCATTCTTCTTTTCGCTGCCAGAGGCCGTACGGCATCGCATCTACGGCTCGCTTGGCCGAGAGCTGTCTACTCACGTCAAGGTTGACGAGTACAACTGTCTTTGCTACCATGACAGCGCTATCTTGCGAAGCTCCAGGTACCTCACGGGAGACATCCTCCAAGCGCACAGGAAAGGCCGATGCGACATCGTGCACATCTTTTCCGATCCAGCGACTCTCAGATGCGCTTCATCGTCGTACTTCTGGTCGTATGCCGGTGCAGTACCAAGAATGATAACCATCGTCCTGCTCAAAAGGTACGATGTCAGTAGGGCGGACTTCGACACCATCGCAGAGACATGGCGACAAGCATTCAACTCGCTTCCCGCAGATCTGGGAAATTTCACGCAGACCTTTCTGTTTGACTTCAGCCCCTCCTGTCCAACGCATCTTCTGCCGAGAGTTGCGAAGTTACTCAACATCCTCAGTGCTGTGCTCAGACATCGAAGCAGAGGGAGAACGACTTGTAAGGTCGCCGGCTGTGGCGACGAAATGGAGAAAAGGTATTTGGAAAGCCTGCTAGTCGGAAATGTGTCCGAGAAAGCATCGGAGACAGTTCTTGCTCCACCGGTGGAGGAATTCCAGGAGCAACATTATTCTCCTCGCTTGTAAGCGGTCGCCTTGTATGTCGTGAAACTGATCCGTGACTGACAATGCACAGTGGGAAGTGCTACACGATTGTTGAAGGGAATGAGCCTGAACCTGAGTTGACGTTGAGCTTTGCTTGACTCCCGTATTTGTTTGTACCCAAGACTCTTGCTGCAGCTTGTTTAGTCAGATCAGAGCAAATTATGCTGGGAGGGATCGATCTTTACTCGGCACCATGTCTCGGAACATCAGAGGCCCGGAGCAGCAGCTGCGCTCGTGGTCCACGGAGCTTGAGGACGCCCCTTCATTCGTCACGCCACCGGGGGCAAGAGCTACAGCCTTTGGCCTGGTTACGGAGAATCAGTCTGGTGCTGACCAAGGCGTGGCGGAGAGGAGAGACAATGGGTTCGGATCAAGTTTGCGAAATCCGAATGCCTTCGTTTGAACCTCCGGATACCGAGAAAGAAAGGCCGGACCCCATGAGATTGTGCCAGAGATGGTGTCTGTACCACCCCGAGCCACTGGAGTTGAAACGATATAAAGGTCTTGCTGAGAGAGCTTGGCAGAAGAATCGAGCAATCGCGTTCTCTTGTATACACGGCTTGCGAGTCTCCGCCTCGATCCTGTCTCGCAAGTCTTAGTCAAGTCTGGCAAGGTAGAAGTCTCGCCTGCAGGTTCTCGGGCGTGCTTCTTGTGCCCACAACACCTGCTACGACTTCGCCGGACTCCTGGATTAGTGCTTTGTCGAGTGATGTGACACGCCTGCCCCAGTTCAAAGTAGGCCTGGCGAAGGTGACTGTTCTACGTACGTGGGTGAGAAGATGAAACAAGGAGTTTTCCATCACTAGTGATCGTGTCGTAGTCATCTTACAGAATGCCTCAAGCTTCACAGGGGTGTCCGAGCGCATGGTGCAGGAATTCGATACAATGAGAAGGGGTTGCGTGAACTCAGCAAGGCATGTTCAACGTTTCTGCTTTGACCTCACCTCTTGCAATTTCTTACCATCCCGACACGCTTCTGCGATTTCGACGAGCCATACTCGATGGAGCGCCCGGCACGAGGCTATGCACGACACACACGCACGACTCCAATGCTGCATCTGCTTGCCCTCAACGCACCAGCCGACTACAGACCGGAGTCGATCCAGGCTGTTGTCCGCCTGACCGTGTCTGCATGCTCGGTATTTCCGTCTCTTTCTGTGAGCATCTCCAAGAGCTGGGATTGCGATAAAGGTCTTGGCCGTCGAATGGGAGAAGCAGCGGTCGTGGTATGTCGAAATTCACCCGGCAGCGGTCGGTGGGCCGGTCGGAATGGTATTGTAGGTGATCTGATGCGGTGAGAGATTTCGAGTGGGTGTACCGCAGGTGAGTGATGAAAGCGCTCTGCTAGAATAAGCATCGTGGAGCAGAACTCGGCACCAACCAATCCCCTATACCACATGGCGGCATCGATGATGGAAGCTCCGTTATCACGCAACATACCTGCCGATGATGCCGTCCTCCACCGTCCGACCAAGTCTCTCGCGCAATGCTTGGACCGCATGATCTATACAGATACACCCCGGCTGCGGCCGGCGCAACGAAGGGGAAAGAGCTCGACATCTACTCCACGCCGTGGTTGGTACGAGGACGGCAGTACGTCAATCTACAGCAATAATGTCGTGTGACGAACGTTCCCTCGACTATCGCTGGCCTTCTGCCCGTCATTCCTTCGCCCACAAATGAGAATGCGGCATCCACTTGCGCCATGCGACATCCGGAAGGACAATGTCTCTAGCGCAAAGTCCACATCTTTTCTACCGCAGCACACTCTCACAAGCATCCAGCTGCTCTGCTGTGCGATGCACTAATGGAAGCTACACTGCGTACACCGGATGATCGCATCCGTGCGATCTGCAGCTGTGGTCGGTCAAGTCTTGGTAGTGGAGCTTTATATGCTTGACCACACGCCCAGTGCGTTGGCGTGAGGGCTTGGTTGCGTCCTGTGTGCTGCGTCGAAGTCGCTCTTTCGACAGTGCGGGAAGAATTCCATGATGAAGTCTGGTCTCGCTGCATTGGTGCTTGCAAGCACTGCCACAGCCCAGTGGGACCACGGCGGCGAGCACTCCGGACGTGATCATGGCGTTGGGTATGGACATGGGCACGGAAGTTGGGATTGGAATGGTGGCTATCCTCACGGCTCACGGGGGTTTCACGTCGCAGGAGGCCAAGCACCTCCCGATGAAAATTCATACAGCCACGCCTATTTTGATCAGCTCATCGATCACAGCAATCCGAATCTCGGTGTGTCATGGAGAATATGGATCTGTTGCACATGCTGACACTGGCAAGGCACGTTCAAGCAATTCTACTACTATGATAGCACATTCTGGAGAGGACCAGGCTCCCCGGTCGTATTCTTCACACCCGGCGAGGTCAACGCAACCAGGTATTACAGTTACTTGACCACGAACCGGACCACCGGCGTACTTGCCTCACATATTGGCGCTGCCACAATCGTTCTCGAACATCGTTACTGGGGAACTTCAACTCCCTATGCTGACCTGACGACTGCAAATCTGAAGTATCTGACTCTCGAAAATGCCATCGCGGACATGAACTACTTTGCCAAACACGTGAAGCTTCCCTTTGACAGGTACGGCACCAGCAACGCAGATGACGTTCCTTGGGTCGTGATGGGAGGCTCATATTCTGGCGCGTTGTCCGCTTGGATCGCAAGCACCGCACCTGGCACGATCTGGGCATATCATGCCTCAAGCGCACCGGTGGAAGCTGTTGGCGACTACTGGGGTTACTTCAAACCCGTACAAGACGGCATGCCACAGAACTGCAGCAAGGACCTCGCTCTCGTCATCGAACATATGGACAACATCCTGATGAACGGATCCGAACAACAGCAGCACGATTTGAAAGCCATGTTCGGTATGACAGCAGTCGAGCACAACGACGACTTCATGGCTGCACTCGAGAATGGTCCGTGGCTCTGGCAAGGCAACCAGTTCTACGCCAACACCGGCTTCTTCACATTCTGCGACTACATTGAAAACGCCCCAAGCAGCAACACCGAAACCATCGCCGGGGCAGAAGGCGTCGGCGTCCAGAAAGCTCTTGCAGGTTACGCTCAATGGTGGACCGAAGTCGAGCTGAAAGGTTTCTGCGCCCAGTACGGCTACACCAAGGACAACAACAGCGTCGCATGTTTCGACACCTACAACCCGGACAACCCCATGTACACCGACACATCACTGAGCAACACCATAGATCGTCAATGGGTATGGATGACCTGCAACGAACCTTTCGGATACTGGCAGAACGGCGCGCCGAAAGGTCGACCATCAATCGTGTCCCGCTTGATCGACAATGCATACTACGAACGACAATGCGGTCTATACTTCCCAGCAGGACCAGAAGGTGAAACGTACGGTCTGAAGAAAGGCAAGACATACGACGACGTCAACAAATTCACCGGAGGCTGGAATATCGATAACACGACTCGAATGATCTACGTCAATGGCGATAAGTGATCCTTGGAGAGAAGCTTCCGTGAGCGCGGATTTTCGGACTGGAGGTGCTCTGAGGAGTACCACGCAAGTGCCAATTGAGATCGTTCCTGGCGGGTATCATACCAGTGATCTCATCACGCAGAATGGTGTTGTCAATGCTGGCTGTAAAGCTGTCCAGGACAGAGTTGTGGCACAGTTGGCCGCCTGGGTCGCGGAGTTCCCGAAGAAGGGTTACAAGCATGGAGGTGGTGGTTGGAGCACAGAACACTTCGAAGCATAGATATCACAGCACTTCTTGTACGGAATGACGATTTTATGATTCATGATTATTCAAAGTTGATTCTCATTTCTCGCCCCCGTGACACGGCGACCGAAACTGCTGTGCCTGTACATCTACTGCACCTGTCTCACGGGTGAAAGGTATTCGGAATACCCAAATGCGCCTGCGCCTGCGCCTTTATTTCTCCGCTCTGCCAATGCGGGGGGGTAATCTCGTGTCTCGCTCGCTCCAAACGCAGCACATGTTTCCCATCCTCTTCCTCGCTTACACCGGGTCAGGAAACGAATCAATCAACTCATGCCCCTTCTTCCCCCTCACAAGATTCTTCAAATTCGTCTTGACACTCAACCGAATATTGCTCGTCTCAGCCTTCTTCCTCGGCTTCGAATCGATATGATTGTGGATGTTACTCATCGTCTTGCCCACGGGTAAATGGTGCTGGAAGAGTTGTGGTTGCAGACTCAAGCATATCGACATGGGTCGATCTGAGGTCCCATCGCAAACGTCTCGCAACATGATGTCGAATGCGGAATTCATTTTGCGGAGACCGAGCTCCCAGATCACGTTTCGAGCTCCTTGTTGGCTCAAGGCGTACGCGAGTGTGCAGACGTTGTTCCGTGCTCTGGTGACCACCCGAGTGTGAGGTGGGTATTCGTGGATGAGTTCCGCTCCTCCCCAGTCTTTGCGGAAGCGGTTAGGAGCCACTGTCGTGTTGTCGTTGGGAATGATCGCGCGGCCGAGTGGTAGCTTGACTTTCGGGTTCTTGCTGGTGGGGAAGTTCATGCCGCAGTGACCGAGCCAGTGCATATCCCATCGATCGATATCGCCGTAGGGTGAGGTCGTTGGCGTTGAGACTTGGTATTCGTTGACATCGAAGTCTTGGTGTTCTTCGCCCTCTCGCGAGCGAGGATACGTGGGGTCGAGGAAGGTAGAGTTCGGTCCTCCGGTCGGTTGGACAAGCAATCGTGCTGCTTTCGCGAAGTCGTACATCTGATCGTGTATCCGTATATCCCAGTCCACATCTGCTTCGACGATGAGGGCTGAGCCAAGGTTCTGTTCCACGATACTTTGCGATGTTAGCAAGGGTGGCCTGCTTGTGCATATCGTGTCCAACCACCTACGCTCGCACGGCATTCATATGTGCTCGCCACGACCCAAGATTGCCCAAACTCTTTGATCGCATCTTCTCGATGTCTGGGTGCTCCGCGGGCAGCATCATTTCATTGACTTCGTCCAGATGTACTCCATCGATAAACTCTACTGTGAGATTTGAAAAGCCCGCTGCGAGGGCCATCGAGTCTCGAAGGTCGGATCGTGAAGGCATGTTGATAACGAAGATCTTCTCGAACTGCGAGCCGTCAGTAGCTGGCACACACCTAGCAGGAAAGAACTCACCCCCAGCGTGCGATTGTATACATCGTTGATAGGATCACGAGCTTCCGGCTTCTGAGACGACTGCGCTCGCATGCTCTTGAATGACGATCCCGAAGCTTGAGACACGCCAAAGACTATGAACAGCAGAGCCACGGCTGCTCCAGCTGCCAACATGACCTTCCGCGTAGATCCGCTGGTGGTGAACTGATCGACCTTCGCCCATCGCGGAAGCTGCATGGAGCCTTTGTTGAGTGTTGGACTTGTTGGAGCAGACATCGCGAAACTCTCTGACGATGTTGAACTGACCATGGATGGTCTTTGCATGCGAAATGTCGCCTGGGTCGTTATATGCAAGCATTCGGATGTTCAGTTTCACTAGATGTGCAGGCTGTGATGGTGAGTCGTTTGGCCAAACTCGTATGGAATGTCGAAGAGAATGAAATGAGTGACTTGATGCTCGGTGAAGAGCGAAAGTGGAGAGTGCAAGAGAAAGTGCTACTGAGAGGGGGCGAACAGAGGAAAGGGCTATGGGTGTCGGAGTGCTCAGGAGGGCACAGGAAGTGCTATTGCGTGCGACTGGTACCTCAGCTAGTGACGGCACAAGTGAGGATGCGCGAGGGTGCGAGCAGATCGACCACTTTTCAAGCGGGCACCTGTAGAAGGGGATGATAATGTGTTGATTCGCTCGACAAGTCGGCAGCATGCACCGACGACATACAACAATGGCGGTACGATGGTTACATCCATTGTTTCCGGGCGGAATTGGCCAGTGGTTATTCGAGGGGCGTTTTTCTTTGAGTTCTGGTCGTGGCGGTACAAGCTCTCGGTCAGCCATATCGATTCGACAGCCTGTCCTGATCTTCGTTGAGCTGCGTAATGCACGGAACGGAGTCGATTGCGGTGCGAACGTGCGGTGCGAACGGAGTAGGGTACGGTCAGCGTGCGATTCGAAAGGCAATGAAAATGGCTCTCCAGGTTGCGCAAAGGGTCACCGTGTCGAGCACCAGAGTGCCAACACACAGAGCATCCCGTCGTGTCATCGGTTCGTACAGCGTGCCTCGCTTCGAGACATGGTCGTCGTGGTGCGTCTCGTGTCGTGACTCTCGTCGCCCCGTGAGCGTGAGCGCGCGTTCCCTGCTGAGATTGCGACCGCGCACGAGGAGCGGCGTGCCGTACCAAGATCGGTTGGGTCGGTCGGGCTTGCATCAGGCTGCATGTAATGCCGGCTGACAGCATTCCTTATAGTATCGATATGACCAGCGAGGTAGGCTTCCATGGTACAATGCAGCTTCAAACATATACGCCATCTACGAACGCCGGCAGAAGACGTGGTCCGAGATCATTGCGCCAAGACCGCCGACAAGTCTATGCTTGGCAAGGCTTGATGCAGAGATGGGGGCGAAAGGTGCCGTCTGCATCAATGGACAATTCCCTGGCCCAATCATCGAAGCCAATTACGGAGATACCATCAACGTGGCTGTGACCAATGACTTGCCAGACGAGGGAACGTCCGTCCACTGGCATGGCTTCTTGCAGCTGAATGACTGCCACAAGGATGGTGTTGCCGGTGTGCAGCAGTGTCCCATTGCTCCAGGAGGTACTCACACGATGTCATCGTCTTCGGGTCCGGAAAGAAGGGCGAGAAGTACTGGATGAGGTCGAACATCGTTGGTTGCTCTTTGAATGGCAGAGTCTCGACAGAAGCTCGAGCGGTGATCTATTATCAGGGCGCGGACACGAAGACATACCCGACAGCACCTGCCCATCAAGGACCAGGAATCGCCCCATTACCAAGGTCTTGTGCGAAGGACCCTCTCGCCAATACCGAGCCCACATACCCGCTCG
Source organism: Pseudocercospora musae (assembly GCA_001578225.1). NCBI lineage: Eukaryota > Fungi > Ascomycota > Dothideomycetes > Mycosphaerellales > Mycosphaerellaceae > Pseudocercospora > Pseudocercospora musae. The sequence continues at coordinate 66,486 of LFZO01000070.1, forward strand.
CCGCTGCCCCCAGACGTGACGCAGACGTTCGACATTCGGACCAAGAACAACGGGCACGAACATCATCTTCACTATGGGCAACCATACCTTCCGAGCCACCTTCAATCAGCCTCTGCTTTGGAAAGCACTGAACAAGACGCTGTACCAGATGTCCGTGACACGGAATCTGCGGCAACTCGACGAGAAGGCGAAAGTGGCTCGGGCAGTCATCTACAACTACAACGGAGCTCCACATCCGATCCATTATCACGGACACAATGCAGATCCTGAATGTCGGGATGGGAACATGGGACGGCAGCATCCTTCTTGGTCGTGCGGTGGGACATCGATAAACCCGGAGTGTGGCCTCTGCATTGGTGGGTCTGGCGTCGCACTAGTGCCGAAGTATGCGACCGGTCGTGATATCCTGCTAATCATATGTTTGTGTAGTCATTTCGCTTGGCATTCGTCGATGGGTCTTGTCGTCAAGGTGGTGGAAAAGAAGCAGTACATGCAGGATACGATGCAGAGTGTCGTGGCTCTCATCAGGCCGACATGCGATCAGTGGAATGCTTGGATGGTGAAGAAGGGTGGGCCATTGTTCATGGGGATTGATTCAGGACTGCGGAAGGCGAGGCGAGGGAAATGAAGGTGATGAAGTTCACGAACGTTTGTGCGATATCATGATGTGTGAGAGTCAGACATGTCAGCAGTAGGCAGCCGTTTTGGCGGCGGCAAGTGAACAACCATTATATTCTAACGGTCAAATTGAGGTCCAGCAGAGGGTTTGGTGGCGTCTACGGATTCCGGAACAGTTGCTCAGCAAGCAACGGAGGTACCAAGAAGCGCCCGGGGTCTTGGGCCACACACTGTAGCCAGATGTCCATTGCTACGGCATACTATAGCGGAATACGACTCGGACGGCTTCTCCACTGATAGTGAACTTGGTAAGGATATAATCGCGATCTGTAGTAGAGTACTCGCAATAACTGCGATAGTGTTAGCTTTCGAGACCGATAATGTACTAGATGTAGCGACTCGCCGAGAGGGTGAGACTAAGCGTAAACACTAATATATAGACTCGTGTTAGTAGGCTATATAAGTTGCGACGCGGGCTAGTACGCCAAGCACCCCTTTACTTAGCCCTTAGTGGCCTAGTATAAAGTCCAATCAACGCATTTGTACTTACAGAAGCGTGCACGGCTAACCATACGAGCTCGGTTTAGTTATCCGTGCGTTCATTCTCCGACTCCTTTACGCACGGATAACTATACCGAGCTGATTCACATGTTAAGACACTGCCATTTGAAACCTTCTGCTAAAGGTGCCTAGTGCAGGATATAATCTTGACGACTCGGCAGACTTTGCGAATAGTGTTCGGCTCGGCCAGTGCTCTGCTTGTATTTGTCGTGAGAGGAGTAGTTAGCGAGGCTTCTTCTATCCGGACGCGTAGACAGGCCGGACGGATGCCAAGAGGGTTCGACCACGTCTGCTGCTACACGCTGCACGTCGCCGCCTGCACCTGTCAGTCTGTCAGATGTCGTCGTCGCACGATGCACGGGAACCGCACACGAAAGCGCCAGGCGCCTCCTCCGGACGAACCAGCCTCGGCCCCTCGCTGAAGGCCGTTGGCGACGGCGATGGCGATGGTCATATGGATGTGGATATGGATATGGATATGCTGGTCTTACTCGAAGGACCTGCGAAAGAGTCGTGACGGGTCTGGACGCCACAGCCATCTACCCGAAAGCCTGAAGTCGAGCGGTGCAGCGTCTCGAACGTGCTAGTTGTGCGGCCGGGAAAGCTTGGGGGAACACGCGCGAGACGTGCTTCTCGGCGCCGTCGCGAACGTACCACAGCAGGCAGTGTGAAAAGCAAGGCTCCGTCGTAGAAAAGCGTGTCCCTCCGCTTCAGAGTCCACCGCTTGCCGCCCTGTCCTGCTTCCTCTCCGCCCCTCCCACGCCTTCGCCTTCGCCTCCGCCCCCCCCCCACCATCGCCTCCTCCTGTTTCGAGCTCGACCTCGCTACGCCTGTCGCGGCGCCATTTCTCCAACACCATGAGCGCAGTGCGAGACGTGTCCCCGGTAGGGACCTCACGTTTCGAATTCACGACCTCGGCCACGACTTCACCCGTCACCCCTTCCATCAATGCTCTGCCCTTCAGCAGGAGCGTAAAGCGACCGCAGCCCTCCGACTCGCTCTTCTCCAGCGATACCGAAGCCGATACGGCACCGATCAGCATGGGATCGTCATCACAAGATCATCCTCACAGTCCCATCAGTCCGACAAGCGCATACACGCCGGACGAATGGTTCGCGCGATTCCATTCGGATCCCGATCTTGACGCCCTCAACTCAGATGAATGTCCTGATCGCGTCACCTTGGCTGCCGTCCAAGACATTCCCATATACGATGCGGAAGGCAATCCGAGAACGTTCGGATCCCTCTACCACGACCCATCAGGTCTCGCCTACCAACGCCAACTGATCATCTTCGTCCGACACTTCTACTGCGGAGCATGTCAAGCCTACCTCAAGTCGTTGACCGAGAGTATTCCCATGCAAGAATACTTCTCCATTCCAGTTCCAACCCAGATCATCGTCATTGGATGCGGACAGCCGGATCTCATCCCTCAATATAAAAAATTCAGCGGCGATTGTCCATTCCCCATGTTCGCGGATCCTTCGAGAATGTTGTTCAAGAAACTGGGCATGAAGAGTACGTTGAATATTGGTGGGAGTCGACCGGAGTATATGAGGGATGTCAGTACCGTGGCGTGGGCGAATGGACAATTTCTGACTGTCAAGAGAAGCCTTCAAGATCCGGACGGTATTACCAAGAGGGATATCCTGAGAGGTGGACAGCCACTTCAAGTTGGAGGCGAGTTTCTTTTTGAGGAGGGACGGGTCGTGTGGTGTCATCGCATGAAGAACATGCGTGGACATGCGGAAGTGAAAGTCATCCGAAGATTGCTAGAGCTGGACGATTGAACCTGCCGTTCCTTGCCACGATGAATCTTAACGCCAGGTGGAGTGATTTCAGCTGTTTCCAGGTGCCTCCGCACTGTGCTCGTCCCTCCACATATCGACTCACGGACCTGAGCACACGCTTCACCACAAGGATCACAGTCACAACCAGATCCTCACAGAGTCCCAGGATAGGGAACGGTGCCTTCCACCCGGTCGCTGCCCACCACAGATCTCCAAGCAGGCCCGCACATGCGAGTATTCCTAGCTCAGGGAATCGCACCGGTCCTAGGATCTGGCAAAGTTGTGGCTCCAGCCAGGTGTAGAAAAAGACGAGAACTGCGAGAACCGGTAGGAGTTGGAGTTCGATGTCGTCCCTGAGGTCGTCCATTGTAGCGAGTTGGATTCAGGACTGTTGGGAGAACTTTCAAGACGCGTGGGAGGCTGAAGACACGAGGCACACAGTTCGAACGTTGAGGATGATGGCTCGAGAGAAATGTGATGAAATTTGATATCATGGTAGCTCAAGTTGGAAAGATCTCAGATTGGAATCAGAAACATCTAGGTTATAAGCCCGATCGGAGAATGGCCATGATCAAAGCTACATTTATTACTGTCACCATTCAAACCCTCTGCGGAACTAAGCGGCAAGCTAGAGCCTCGCTTGCGCGGTAGGAAGAAGGAACCCACGGTGCGTCTGGAAGGAGACAGATTTATTACACCTCTGACGCACCTCATTTGGCATCATCCTGGCCTGAACGCATCTCCCTCCCTCCGTACACATCCTCCTGAATCATTACAGTGTAACAGCAAGGTATACCCTCGCAGACTGGCCAACGACCCATTATTACAGAGATTCAGGTAATGGTAGAATGCGAGACCGTCCCACTTTCACTCATTCTTTCATTCACCTGGAATACAGGATTCGTCAGTCGGCTAATCTTTTATCCTCCCAAACACATCGATTCTCAATTAGTAGGGCGACTTTGAGCAGGAGAAATGTAGCGAAGTCCGAGCCAAGAGATCGCGAAATGGTATATGTCATGGTATCTTCATTTCTTATCATCTGGCTGCGAGCTGCTGCTGCTGTGCAGCCCAGCACTTCTATGCCAAGTTATGCAAAACGCACTGACTTGCTTGCCAGCTTCCTCTAAACGCCTCCTCGCTATGCAGTAAAGCAGTCATTTTTTTCGTGTCATCGTCTCCATACTCATGCGTAGACTGTGCGATCAAGACCTTGTATCGCCCTCATGCTCTTTCTTCCTAATAGCCATTCCCACGCACTGCATCCCAAGATCCCTTCGGCTTCAGAATTTCAAGCCCAGCCAGTGTCATGTTGACCTTGTGCAGTCGCAACAATAGTGTGCGCTCCACCTCCTCCGCCGCAGTCTTCGCAGCCAAATGTGTAGCAGATCGCATCTCTTTCTGCGGCGCAATGAGCACGCCGTTTACCACATCCAATCGCGCATTCAGTGTCCCGTTCTCGATCATGTTGAGCACTTCCACTTCCATTGCGTCTGGCGCGGTCGAGAGAGGCGGGAAGGTCGAGCCGAGAGAGGCGAGGCTGACTTCAGAGAACGACGAGAAATACGCTGTGATGCTGCGCTCACGGATTCTGGCAAAGAGACTGTCAACGTGTGAGCCAGTCGTGTTGGGACGTTTCGCGCCGAGGAAGATGTCGAGGCTCCAGTCACTGTAGTAGCGCTGAAGCGTGGTGATACAAGCTTGGTACTTGGCAGTGGTGTAGAGGCCGATCGCCTTGCGCATGTGTGGTTCGAGTTCGAGAAAAGCACGAAACGGACCTCCCAGCACATTGTCCACCAGCTCCTCTCTGCTCATCGTAGCCAGTGCACAAAGTCCACCATAGATGGCTACGTCGTTGGCGTTGGCCACTGACCGCTCAAAGTCGATATTCTGGACTGGACCCAGGTTGTGATACTCGAATGGTGTGGCCAGAAAGCTCCACGCTGCGTCGGCGTAGTGGCCCTGACCGAGGCTGCCGATGCCGACGGAGACACGCATGAGCGGAGTCAGCTTCGACTGCTCTTCTTCCTTGACACCGCTCGAGCGCAGGCGGCTGCCGTTGACCGAAAGGCTTTGCAGATGCATGGTCGCCGAGTTGCCTTGAAGCTGAGCGGAGACGGTCTGGAGGATGGCCGTGTAGACCAAACGCAGATTCATGGCGTTGATGTGCGTCGGAGTGGTGCAGTAGTCGCGCATCTTGCCAAACTGTTGAAGGGCAGCATTGTAGCCTGACGAGCTGAGCGATTGAGGGTTGGTCGGGTCGGGAATGGGACCGCCGGTGAGGAGGAGGTGTGTAGCCAGATCTTCTTGTCCCATCCTGATCGACTCACGGATGAGGTTGTTCTTGTATCCTCGTAGCTCGCTCTCGAGACGAGTCTGCTCCCGCCGATTCTCTTCATCCTTTCGTGACGCCCATGCTGTATCTTGCTTCGCCAGTTCGCTAATACCGAGGCTACCAGCCACGTCCGTGAGGCGGTTGTAGAGTTGCACGTCCTTGCCTTGCTTTGCGTAGCGAACTGCCAGCGTTAACGCTTGCTTCGAGAGTGCTTTGCAGTGCAGTGCGATGTGGAGGAGGCGGTATGGCAGAAGTGCTCCTTCGTAGTTGGCAGACCACGATTCCAGCTCGAAGGTCGGCGGCGGTAGGTCGATGCCGTTGGTTCGAGGCGCCATGGCGATGTAGTTGGACGATTCGTCAAGCTCAAAGCTCATGGGAAGCACGATTTCGGATCTCGGCAGCGGGGCGGGGATACCCGCGACAGGCGAACCGAACTGGCGAACCCCGCCAAACGCGATTCTTCACGCGACGCCAGCTGAAAATTTGGGATGGATTGTCAAGCAGGAGGAACAAATAGTAGAGATGACACATCCTCAGTGGCAACGTGCACTCTTTGCTTGGGGTGTCGACGCGAAGCCGCCCACTGCTGGCTGGAGAAAGAAATATAGCTAACGCGAGGTATGGACTGCATGGACAATATAGCGAGCACGCAGAGACTACAGCACGCTGCACGAGTTACTGATTCCAATGTGGGACGCCAGTGGAAGCACACTCGCATCTTGTTTGCGTGGGCGGCAAGCTGTCTCGATTCAGTTCCGGTAGCTTCGTGCAGTCGAGGTGGTGTGCTGCTGAGGCCGACGAGATAGGATGCGATGCACGCCAAGATGAGGAGCAGACACGAGGAAGACCTGAGACACCTCATCCAGCCAGCGTGCATACCGAAGTTGCTCCTTCGACTCCGTCTGGCCTCCAGGTTGTACAGGCTCGGTTCAGAGCACAATCCAATCGTGCGCCCAAAGAGTCGACTCTCTCCGCCAGGACTGCACGAAAAGCTATGGCACATTGACAGACTGGCCTGGACCTTGCGAATGCACATACTACTCGCAAGACCTGACGTGCTTCGATGAACAGGAACTCTGCGCGAGTCAAATATGGCCACAAGTCCCGCAGTGGTTCAGAGAAGGCGTGACCACTTGCCTCGCTGAGGATGCAGACTATACTGTACGAGCTCAGCTAGGGACACATCAGAATCCATTCACCGTTACCGGTCTTGCCGGCAGCCTGGCTTCCGCGAGTGCCTCCTCAGGTCCGACCGGTAACACAAGCTCCGCCAACGCCGATAATGCACCAATGCGGAGAGGAAGTGCTGTAGCGGGAGTCATGGTTGAATCTCTCGTTGGAATGCTTGTACTCGCGCTTGCTGTATGGCTCATACTTGGTCGAAGAAAACTCGCGCCGAGCGACGATGCTCCGAAAAGCGATGATCATGGCGCCGAGCTTGATGCTGATGCGGCAAGGCGTGAAAAGGAAGGTAAGGAGATATTCGAGCCAAGCTCCCAAATTGTGCACGAGACGCTGGGCTGGGAAGGGCACGAGTTGCCTCCAAAAGAGCCTGTTGAGCTGTTTGCGGGTGATGCTGCTGTCGAGATGGACGATGCACAGGGCGTCAAAGGCGAATTCCGATCGTCGCCTCTCGACAGCGCTCAAGAGAAAGCTTGATGATATCCGTACGGCTGGCTGTAGATCAAGGCGGGATCGTAGTTGGCATCGTCAGTGCTCGGCGGATATGCTGGCCCAGCATGTAGTGGGAGATGCTGCTGGGGCGCATCTGGCTCGCGTGGTACTTCTTCCACTTGGCCGCCTTGCTGTTTTCGCAGCTCCGCCGCCCTCTGCTTCGCCCTCGTCTCCTTCATCTGAATCTTCAATCTGCGAGCTGGTCCTTCCGGGTCAAGCTTCCTCGCAATATCATACAGCCTATCCCTGCCCCAGATGTTGTGCTTCGCGTGCAGATACTTGTGTAGCTTCTTCAAAGACATGTCGCGAATCTGCGGATCTTCGAATTCTTTCCTCAAAATGTCCTCCACTTGACCCTCCTGCAGCGGGCGCTGTTCCTTCTCCGTCCGCTTGTACATCCCCATCTCCTTGCGCAATTTGGCCAGTCGAGTCGGAGCAATATCGTAGCCGTGCTTCTGCAGCTCCAGCCTTGCCGCCTCATCGGTCAACTGCAAGCGATCGAAGCAATGCTTGACGTGCCTCCGTAGAGCCTGCGAGTCCTCCCATTTTGGCCGCCGCACTCTCAGGCCCCAGTTTGCGATCTGCTTGGTCAGCGTCGAGCGTCCGATTTCGAGGTTATGTTTGGTCATAAGCTCGACCATGATCTCCTCCACGGTCGCCTTGGCATGGTAGCGCTCGGTGATCCATTCTTGGTGAGGCTCGAGCTTCTTGGTCGAGCGTCCGGGAGGTGGTCGTGAGGACGCCATGTCGCTTGCTCGAAGCTGGTGTCGACGGTGGCCGATGTGTTATCAAAGATCAAAGATCATGTCCCGCGGTGCCGCCTTCCCCACGGCCCCAGCCACCCAGAGACCGAGGAGCAGGAAGACGGCTGCTAATGCTAATGCAGGTGCCTACGCTCTCGGGGCGAGTCTGCTCTTCCCTTAGACTGGTGGGCAATACGGCGCCAGAGGCAAGAGCATGATGTACAAAAAATGGACGGCCAAGGCGTCGTTGACCGCCAAAGACAGCGATATGCCCAAGTTGTCCTTGGACGAAGCCAAGGCATTGGCTCAGCACATGTTCGGCAAGAAGGACCGCGAACGGGCGAAGCAGAAATCCTATGGAACGATTCTCAACAAGCGCAAAATCGAGAAGAGGCGGAAGGCTCGACAAGGTGCTTCAAGACGCAAAGCTGTCCGATATTTCAAGCACAACGATCAGCCCGTGAGCATCAAGGTCCACATCAAGTACCCGAAGCCGAAGAAGCAGCGATGCTGGGACTGGGTGGTACATCACGGCGATGTGCACTATGCATGCAACGGCGCCTCGTTCACAGACTACACGAAAGTCGACGCCTATGTCTACAACGCGACGAACCCTGGCGATCCCATCAAAGCGTTAGGCATTGGCACGGTCAAGATTAATGCGATGAGAGCGATGGACAGTGACAATGTCTGCGAGATCACATTGCACAACGTCCTACATCTGCCGAGCATGCCATGCAACGGCATATCGCAAGCACTGCTGGAAGGAATCCGTCTGGGAGTGTGGACTGGTAAGGAGAGTGCCCACGGCCTGCACATCATGGAGCCGACAGGAGCGTGGATGTTCTGCGGGACGAAGGAAGGTGCACTACATCGTATAGCGATGTATGACGGCGTACCCAGGCCGTCGACGCTTCCGGCGGGCTTGCAACCAGACGAGCTGAACATATGCGCGAGCGACCTGGACAGGATTGCGGATCTGGGATACCATGCTCGCAAGATTCAGGCCGTTGAAGCACGACCAGGATACAAGATCGATACCGGTCCTCACACGCGAGTGGAGTGCTGATATCCAAGGCGCGGGCTGACGAGTGCTGTCGCAGCTGTATCGTTCGAGGTGTATATTCTGGACACCTGGGCGAGAAATCGCTGGTGTTGTTTGTGTTAATGTTCAAGGCAACATGTCTTCTTTCGAACGCCTTCTCTGCTATCCGATAGGCTCTCCAGCTGCTGGAAATGATGCATGAACATCCCCATGCTGGACCTCGATTTATAGTCACGGCTTTGACGCCGCACAGCAGCCTGAATTCAGCCGAATCGCCGAATCCACCCGTCATCGTCCCTTTCCGACCCACAACACCATGAAGCCTCTAATACAGACCGAAATTTCGCGCACTCATCAATCAGAACACCTGGAACCCTCTTCGCCGGGGTAGCTCAATCGGTAGAGCGTGTGGCTCTTAAACGCATTCATTCATTCACTGCAATGCAATGCAACGAGATCACCTCAAGGTCGTGGGTGTAAGTTGATGATCAATTCAGCACATCGTCCAGAACAGTCACTGATGGATGAATACCTCAGTCGAGCCCCACCTTCGGCTATTCCTATACAAAGCAGACATATGACCTTGCTACTCTTCTTTTTGGTCGTTTGAAAGTCATAGCATACTAATTTTTGTTCTTCGCCCGTAAGCAGTCGGAACCAAGATTGGGGCCAAGCTCAGTTTGGCGGCCTGAATCCTTCCGAGTTCTTTTGCAGTACTACCCTCAGGTCGTAAGGATGTCGAGATGCACAGGCGAGCGAAGAACGTGGTACCGTTGGCTTCCGGTAGTTGACTCGACGCGCTCGCACGCAAGCACGTCCTGCCACCACATACTTCCTTCACGAAGACAGCTTTCCCTGTTCTGCTCTTCGCACTCGGCCGCGCGCCTGCTGGAGCCTAACTAGAACTGTCACCGCGAACTCCGAATTCCGTGTCGCAATAATGTCGGCTCTGGTCTCATGACTACCGACTTTTCCATTCGTCTACTACATCAACTTCCTTTGCTCTCCCACTCTCTCTGCCTTTGCTGACCACACACTCTACCCACCCACCTTCTCAATGCGTGCACATGGCCGACACCTATCCTTCCGGTGAGATGCAGAACACCCCCTAATCAGATAGGCCGCCCCGCCCGCACGAGCAAGCATACGAAAGTCTAAGAGCATGGGGAATTTGGGAGCGATAAAGCAAGATTGCAAGCGCACATTACCTTCGCATTCTGCCATACCACCGCCGTAGCTCTATTTTCTACAAATAGCAGCATGCAAGCCCAGGCTCGCAGGCCTCAACGAGAGCTAGACTGGCAGAATGCTTCTTCGAAGCTTGGCTGGCTTGCCGCAGCCCACTTCTCCACGACACGGACGAGAAGCTTCTCGGCAGTTACAGGCTCAGCCATGTGTCTCCAGGGAATAATAAGATACTTCGGACGTCCCGGCGTCACGCACGCCTTTGAGACCCAGTATCGCGATAAACCGGGCCACTACGATAGGCTGCGCAACGCGGGAACACTGCAACATACCACTACAACACTTCTTGGCTGCTGGGTCTAGGCTAGATAACGAAAGTAGCATCGAAACCATGTCGTGGGCGAAATGGAGGCCAGTACCCCGAGGATGTAGAAAAGCTCTTGCCGTCCGCTGACTGAGTTCTCGCGACGTGGCCTTCCTCCACGACATTATTGAGCATGGCGACGCTAGACAAGCAGCATTCTGTGAATGAGAAAATACCGAGTGTAGACGAAAAGCCGCTACCAGAGACGGCAAGCAACGAATCGCCAAGTCTCGGCGAGGACTTCGTCGACGACAATGTCATTATTATCACCGGAGAAGATGCCGCTGCATATCTCCTGCCAATGCGCGATGATGGCGATCCAGCTGTGACGCTTCGATCGTTGTTCCTGGCCACGGGCCTGTCTGCTTTCCAGGCTGTAATGACTCAGATCTATAACGTGTGTTGCTGCTGTCGGATAGCAGGCATTATGATACTGACAATCTCAACAGTTCAAACCAACCACCGTGAGCATCCAAGGCACATTCATCGTTCTCATCGCGTACTTTCTAGGCAAGGCATGGGCATTCGCATTCCCACGAGGCGATCTACACCTGGCTCGATGGCAAAGCAAAGGTCTGGGAGGGAAGCCTCCGCTTTGGATCTCAATTGCATCGTTCGTCAACCCGGGACCTTGGACGCTGAAAGAGCATGCGATATGCTCGATCACAGCGACTTCCGCTTCAGCCGCAGCCGCCAGCGTTCAAGTCTTCACAGCGCAGAAGCTTTTCTATGACATGCCATTGACAGCGACAACTGTGATATGCACCACCATCTCGCTTGGCTTGTTCGGCTACGGAATCTGCGGTTTGCTTCAGCCCATAACAGTCTGGCATGTCGAAGCCGTATACTGGAGCTGCTTGCCCACTGTGAAGACGCTTCAAGGGCTCCATTGGCAATCCGTCAAGAATTCGAAACCGCTTCGTTGGTTCTGGTACTGCTTTGGCGGCATGTTCTTCTACGAGTTTTTTCCGGCATACATCTGGCCATGGCTCAACTCTGTCTCGGTACCTTGCCTGGCATCTAAGAACGCGAAAGGATCAAAGGCGAAGACGCTCACAACTCTGTTCGGAGGAGCGACGAACAATGAAGGTCTGGGACTTTTCACGCTTTCGTTCGATTGGCAATACATCACTTCCTTCCAAACCTCGCTACCACTGACGCTCCAGCTTCACATGGCCTTGGGATACTCTGTCTGCATCATCGCCATGCTGGGAATCTACTATTCGAATATGTGGGGTGCAAAATCTTTGCCATTCATGTCTACGAAACTGCTTCTGCCGGACGGACACAAGTACCCCATCAGCAAACTTTTCACAGGCGGAACATTGAACCACGATCAACTAGCGAAGTACGGCCTGCCCAAGATCGCGGGGACTTTTGTCTATGGCTTGATGATTGGCAATGCTGCCATTGGCGCTCTGATCACACATGTCGCCCTCTTCTGGGGCGCCGATGCGTGGAGGTCGTACAAGTCTAGTCGCAAGAGCGTGTACAATGATCCTCATCACGCGCACATGGTCAAGCACTACAAGGAAACGCCGTGGTGGTGGTTCGCACTCACGTTGCTCGTCAGCTTCGTGTTGGGACTTGTCGTCGTCATCAAGGAGGACACCACATTGCCCATCTGGGCATACGTGGTAGCGCTGGTCGTTGGATCGTTCATTGCGCCTTTCGTGAGATCGTACCAAGTGACAGTGTCCGCTCGTTTCTGCTAACACTATTCCTAGAGCAACATCCTCTACTCACGTTACGGCAACGGAATCGCTACGAACAACATGTCCAAGATGTTGGCAGGTCTGCTCATTCCCGAACGCCCTGTCGGCAACATGTACTTCGCAGCTTGGTCACACAACGTGGTCGAGTGCACAGTGCAGTTGTCGTCCGACTTGAAGATGGGCGATTATCGTACGCAGCACGCCTTTTTTTTGAACACGCTTCAGTAGATCAACATGCTGACCTGAGCACAGTCAAAATCCCTCCCCGCGTCATGTTTTTAACACAATGCTGGGGCACCATCTTCGGTGCGTGGCCCTCCCATCAACCACCACTCCCCCACTGACATTATTCTCCCAGGCGGTTTCATCAACTACGTCGTCATGATCTCAATCGTAAACTCCAAGGCCGACCTCCTCCGCGACAGCAACGGCAACTCCTCCTGGTCCGGAGCCGGAATTCAAGCCTACAACACCAACGCCACCGGCTGGGCCTTGGCACGATACCTCTACAGGGCCGGGGCAGAGTACTACATGGTCCCCGTAGGTCTAGCTATAGGCTCGGCGTTGGTGATCGTGCATAGAATTTTCGCTCATGTAAGACACCCCCAAAACCACCCCTTCCGAATCGAAGGCTGGAACTGATGATGTGGTGATTGATGCAGTTCGTCCCAAAAGTCGGCCGCCTCTCGACCTACGACTTGAATCTCCCCCAGCTCATTCAGTACGTCGGATTCATTCCCTACAACCAATCCCAAACCTGCGTGATCCTCTCCCAGACTCTCGCGGGATTGTACGTGCAATACTATCTCCGCAATTACCGACCCAGGATTTTCAGAGATTACTCCTACATCATCACCGGAGCGTTTGACGGAGCGGTCTTGGCCTGCCTGTTTATCCTGTCGTTCGCGGTTTTCGGAGCTGGAGGGAAATCATATCCGTTCCCGCAATGGTGGGGGAACAATGTGGACGGAAATTATGACTTTTGTCCCGTGGCGGAGGCGTAGAGAAAGGTGTGGATGATCGAAAATTTGTGGATAGCGGCGAACGCAAACGTCCTTTGCACCTGCTACTACTCATTACGTGAATCTATCGAGAATCTGTCGGTTCGGTATCGATCAAATCTTCAAACGTTATCGCTATGCGATGCGGCATTCCTTCTCAAAAGCTCTATGGCAGGTAACAATTCCGACATGTGGAAAGGCTTGGTCACCACGCGATCCATACCTGCGTCGAGTGCTTCGGCCTGCTGCTCTGCTCGTGCATTCGCCGTCACACCTAATATGGGCATTCGAGATGTTCTTTCGGACTCCCGTTCTCGAAGTCGGATGATGCGAGTACATTCCAGACCTCCCATGACCGGCATTTCGATGTCCATCAACACGACTCCGATGTGGGCTGGATTGGTGTCGGCAGGATATATACAGTCGAGAGCTTCTTTGCCGTGGTTCGCGACCGTCACTCGGAAGCCGGCTCGAGTGAGTTGTTTGCGCATGACGCGTTGATTGACGAGGTTGTCCTCTACGATGAGAACGTCCATATCTGTTGCTTCCGAGGATTGCCGGGGCTGAATGGGTGTGACTTCGACCATGGTACCGTCCGTGGGAGGAGTGGGGGTGTCGCCATGAGGTGATTCGAGGTGGGCATGGATGGCAGCAATGCCCTCGTCCAGCGTTGACATCCCGTTCGCATCGATGACAGCCGTGGGCGAGACATCTCCTGTAGACTGCCGTTGTGAGGCGCTCATTGCTGGTCGCTCGGGTTGCGGATCTGCGCATCGAGGGGCCTGTACGTAGAAGCAGAAAGTGCATCCACTCTCTGGGCTGGGTTGCAGGAAGCCCGCGGTGTTTGATGCGACGCCAATCTGGCCGCCGAGCTTCGCGCAGAGCTCCTTTGAGATCCACAAGCCGAGACCGGAACCTCCATACTGTGCCTGTGGAAAAGAGTTAGCATGTGACCAGGTAGGAAGTGTTCCGGTTCTTACATATGTCTTGGGCGAGGCTTGCTGGAACCGCTGGAACAGATTCTGCAATTCCTCCTCGACAATGCCAGGTCCGGTGTCCTTGATGGTAATGCACAGATACACGCAGCTTTCCTCGGACGGCACTGATGATCTTCTCGACGTCGTTGGTGCGAAGCGCACGCCACAATCTGCGTCCGTGGGCCGTACAGGGCTTGCGTCCAGCCGTACCTCCACTTTTCGTGAAGTCTCGTGTTTCGTGAACTTGATCGCATTCGTGAGAAGGTTGACCAGGATTTGTAGGAAGCGAGTCGAGTCGAGCATGACCCATCCGATTTCGCAGGCCTGATATGAGGATCCAATGGAATACTGCATCTCCACGTCATTCCTCCGAAGCTCGCCTTTGAACATTTTGAGCGCCTGCGTGACCACGTCTGTGGGCTTCATCGGCGCGGGATTTACGGTCAACATCTGGCTGTCAAGTTTGCTGATGGTCAAGACATCGTCAATGATGCGCTTCTGGTGCTTTGCGCAGGTCATGATGATCTCCACGCTCTCCAGGATAGCCGCGGCGTTGTCACGATCCAGCGTGAGCTGCCCGTCGGCCGACTGTGCGAGAAGGCGGTTCACCGTCGTGTATACGTCGTCAGCGCAGAGCGTGATTGCTGCCAGTGGGTTTCTTGCTTCGTGATTCGTCGAGTCCATAAAGTTCTCTTGCTGTCGTCGTCGTTCAAGCTGTTCTTGTACCTGTCGTTCTTGGAAGCCCTCCATCCATTTCTGCCGGCTGATGTCGACAAGACACCCAAATACGCCCTTGATTCCATCCCCATATGGGCCGTCAGTATCGTCGCGCATGGCATATGCGGCGGTGAGAACCCAAGTCTCCCCCGTCATGCGCTCGCCACCGTACATCTCATCAGTGATGAATGGTCTGTTCAGTCTTGCCTCGAAGGACACCTGTTCTCCATTCAAGAGCTTGCTCCACTGTTGCAGAGAGTATGCCCGATCTTCTTCGTGGAGGGCGAGGTTAAGGGATGGGATATCTGGCGTCTTGTCTGTGGCGCAGTTCGTCATCTCGAGGAACCGTTGATTGGCGTACAGCAGGGTGCCGTGGGTATCAAACTCGAAGATGCCAATTGGAGCCAGGTCCGCCATATTGCGGAAACGAGTTTCGCTGTGCTCGGCCACCTGTTGGCTTTTCGCGAGTGACTCCACCAGACGGATGCGATCACGAGCAGCAAGTCTGGCCGCCACGCGATTCCGTCGAGCTTCATCCTCCGCCATGACCAGCGTGGAAAGGGATGTGGTCAGTTGCTGATGGAGAAGTCGGACAAATTGTTGGTATGCGGCGTTATATTCTCGCCTGGTATTGAGTCCCAGGATCAGGAATCCAGACCGGTGCTCTTGATACTTCGACCAGATGGGCATCATGACTGCGTTTCTGCATTGCTCGCCGTCGAAAGCGCGGGACTTGGCGGCTTCTCGCAGGACCGGACACATGGTACCGTCGGAAACAGCGAGCAAGATCAATTTCTTGGACTCCATGCACTCTCTGAAGAGCGGCGACAGTATCTCGCACCCGGAATCGAGGTCGACCTTTGGAGGTAAGCCGTGAAAGTGGGGAGGCGGTCTCACTCCAATCACTCCTTCCATCGTCCACTCCGTGCCCGAGAACATGGAATTTTGGTCGGAGACAGAACTGGTATCGGCGTCGTGGGATGTGGAGGTCGATTGCGTGGAAGCTCGCCTTGCATCAGATGCGACCGGTCCGTACAATGCTGCGAATGGCACTTCTCGATCGTTCTTGAAGAGAGCTCGCAACACCTCGGTCCAGTAGGATGAAACGGTCTCCACATTGGCGGTGTGCTGGTCGAGAGTCTGCAGGGTCGAGATTCTTCTGGTATATACCACTTCCTGTGTCACGTCGGTCACCGTATTGAAGACGCCCAGATTGCCGGCGGGACCTGGGATGGGATAATTGACCCTTTGGAAAGATCAGGACATGCATCGTCACTCGCCGGAGCGTATACTCACCAAGATGCCCACACTTCTTCGAGGTACCCAGCTCGGTCGACGTAAAAGGGGTTCCGCTCTCCATGAGATGCTGCCCCGGTGGTGTCCGCGAGATGGAAACTCCTGCCATAGGGCAAATCGACCAGCTCTGGCCATATGTGCTCCACGGTCTGGCCCAGCGCGGCCGGATGCTTGTGTGCCACGACATGCGAGTATGCTTCATTGTACACGGCGATCCGTTTGGGACCCCACCACAGCACACACGCCTTGTTGTCCAGCAGGCACACATTGGCCATGCGCCTCAGTTCGGTGCTCCATGCTGACATGGGCCCCAGATCGGTCTTGGCCCAGTCAAATGCGCGCAGCAGCTTGATGTGGTCGGTCAGAAGGTCGCTGTTGCGCAGCGCGTCTGCCGTGACATCGAAGGGGCCAGCAGGTGCGCGGGGACCGTGCGATATCTGATGCTGCCAGAGCGGCATGCCCGAGTCTGCTACCGCCGCACCTTCGGCCGTGTGGGAGCGGCGCGTCTCTTGCTGGAGATATCGCGCGCGCGCGTTGAGGGTGTCGGAGAGCCATTGCGCATCGTGCTCTTGCAGGTAGGCGTAGGCGTAGGCGTAGGCGTGGGAGTTTGCAGCATCCATGCCCGTCCGCCGACCAGCACGGCGCTGCTGTCGCTCTGCCCAGATGCTCTCGCTCTGCGGGCAATGCTCATCTCAAGGCGCGGGAATGCGGGTGAGTCCATCTGGGACACTGTTCGCGGCGTGTCGGCTTTGGCCTTGATTGCTGCATTCTCTGCCCACACACGAGATCTAGAACCTTGCCAAAAGTCTGATCCCTGGCGCATTCAATTCCGCGTTGGCGCGTAGGCATTCACGGCATAGTTCGGCTCTCACAGCAGGACATCTGGAAATAACCAAGACCACAAGAAAAGCAAAAAGAGAGCCACCGAACCATACTTCCGTCACGGGGGATGGGCCAACAGTTCAACTCGTGACCAAAAGAATAGATTTCCGTCACGGGGAATTGACTACAATTTCATTAGGACCATGTCCTTGCAGTTCGCGTTTAATCTTCAACTCACACCCCGCTGCTTAGAAGTCAGTTTGTGACGCCAGAAGCCATAAATCACAGCGATACGTACGCCTTATCGGATCTTCACAGGACCGCCTGATGAGAGCGATAAATCCTAGCCACTTGAAGGAGGGTCAGCAAACGTCCTGACGTTGAGAAATGCGTCTTGGCATCTTACCTAGACCATAACGGATAGTCTCCTGATTGGATGGTCGCCAGCGCCACACGTACGTATGGATAGGTTACGATGTGGACGTCGAGAGAGGTCCAGGTCCTGCGTTTGCCGGATGCGGGTGATCCGGTGCCGAGGCATGCAAGTCTTGGCTTCTGGACCTGCAGACTGCCGACATGTCCTTCTCCAACTCGTCAATCTGTCTCTCCTCCGCATTGGTGCCGAATATCTGGTACGTCTGCGTGATGTTGACGTCGAGCTTTGAGATCGCCGGCGACAGCATGGGATGGAGCGAGACATGAACAGTGAGAATATCGATCAGAGGCCGCAGTGAGAAGTACCTGCTTATGGCGGAAAGGACGAGGTCGAGGTGAGCCCTTCGATCCCGAGTACTCTGACTTCCCAGGCAGCTTTGCTTCAGCTTTTGAGATTGCGTCCCTTAGTCCTTTGGATGGCGGTCGAATAGGCGCGTAATTGACTGTCCACTTCAGCATCTCCATTGGTAGCCGGATCTCACAGGCAGTCTTCTGCAATCTGTGGTCTCATCGGTGGAGGCCGATACGAACCAATCTCCAAGACTCCAGCACTAACCTGCCCCCTTTCCTAGCGCCTTCAGCGGCACCTACTGTTGCACAACAATCCAGTGGCTATGAATCTGTCCATGCTCTCTGGCACAGTAGAAGGCAATTGCACCTTCTGCACACCAGAGTCGTGGCCAAAAACCAGCATCCAGATGCACGCCATCACAGCTTGAGCAATGCTATGTGCCCGGGCGAGGTCCGCAATCAAGCAATGCCTCCCGGTATATCATGTCACACACTGTTGTTGGGCTCGCATATCCGCCATGCATCGAAAAGGTCGCCGAGCTTGAGTCCATTGCCCTGTCACTGCTGCTGCTCGAGACCCATCATCGCTGATGCTTGAGACCCATCATCGCTACTGCTTGAGACCCATCATCGTGACAAAGTGCTCATAGTCAGCATCTTTGGGCAGGCTTTGCGGACCCAGGCAGCTCAAGTCGGGATAAAAGATCAACATGGCAGCCGTCGAGCGCTTCAGCGTATACAATAACGGGACTTCATGGTAGATGCAATAATTGTGTCGAATTGGCCTGTGGATCCCTCGAGCATACCTTAATCAGAGTAAGCACAGCAAGGCCCGGATCAAAGCGCTCGCAGGCCTAGCAGAAAGCATTGGGGTCAAACGAGCAAACTGCCACATTGCACCAGAAGTGGTTGATCTTGCGATTTGCGCCTGCAATGCTTCTCATAAGCAAGCAAAGTGGGAGGTCGCTGGCGAGTTGCAACAATTCGCGAAAGAAATGTATCGAGTGCTGTATGGGACTGTGCGAGACGGCGA
This sequence comes from Pseudocercospora musae, assembly GCA_001578225.1. Taxonomy (NCBI): domain Eukaryota; kingdom Fungi; phylum Ascomycota; class Dothideomycetes; order Mycosphaerellales; family Mycosphaerellaceae; genus Pseudocercospora; species Pseudocercospora musae. The sequence continues at coordinate 85,088 of LFZO01000070.1, forward strand.
AAAGCCATATGGCAGGTTATGATTGATCTCATGTCTCCTCATGTCGACATCGATGTTATCAGCCATGTTGTGTACTGCTTTCGGGAATGCAACGGCATACAGTCGGGACGGGCATCGGGTCTGAAAACGATGCATTCAATCTAGTGGGAATCTCAGCCTTATCAGACACAGGTGGCGCACGAAGGGTTTGAAGGCAAGATGATCATTAGCATATGGGAGGTCGGAAATCAGCCTGACGTGGTGCAGGCTGCAGGTGACAAGAGGCTGCAGCCTTTCGTGCATATAGGTTGTATATGCCGGCCAGTGTTCTGTCTGCTCACACGCGGATCTGTCATTCATTTCACCGGCCCAGCAGCAAACACCTATTCAGGTCTGGGTCTCTAATCTTGAAGCCGATCTTTTTAGTTCTACCCGAAAGCCAATTACACCTCCCACGTGTCCTCCCGCCCGGCTGCTCCTGTCATTCCTCCGATGCCGCCCGAGTAACAACTCGCATCTCATCATCACAACACGAATGACCTTCCTCCTCCCCTCCTCCACCTCCTCCCCCCACCGCCAAGATGGTATACGAGGATATGACCTCCGCCTCCGCCTCTGTCATGCTCCGCAATCGACTCCTCCAAATCGCGGCAGACCGCAAGCAGAGAGAGCTGGATCGGCAGCAGGAACGGGAAGCATTGGAAGCGAGGCAGGCGGAGAAGGGCAATCGCAAGAGCTTCATGCAGCGCTTCGGCATGACGCGAAAGGAAGTGCGCAAGCTCATGGTGTGGGCGCCGCAGCGAAGTGGAAGGCAGAACCTGCTGGAGGGAAGAATCGTGGAGCTGCAGAAGCAGGCGCAGAAAGGCAATGCGCCGGCACCGATCCGGAAATCGAGTTCACAGAAGCAGCATGGACGACAAAAGGCGCGAGCGAAGAAGTATGGCCTCAAGGCCCGGAAGGCTGTGAAGGCTTGAAAGTGCGACGGCGAGACGGTCAATCGCAACTTCCTTCAACATGCGCAGCCAAGCATGCATTGTTAGGCATGATTACTGGCATTCGGCATCGGCATCGGAGCATGCCATGCCATGCCACGAAGATGCTACGAATCCTCTGAGAACCGACCGAAACACCAACCTCCAGCGAGAAGTGGCACGCGGGCTGGCCAAAAACTGATCATAACCACTAATCGACTGCGATGGTGCGAGGGCATGACAAGGACATGATAGGCTTATGCGTGGGAATACCATATCACCGTCTCTGAATGCGCGGAGGGGAGGCTCTGTGCTTCGATTTCGTGTGCTCCGAGGCAATCTTCATGCGAAGAGTCCAGGAACAAAGGCGGTATCCGCACATGGAAAGCAGATTATCCTATTAGACAAGTCTTTGTCGTGAGCTATGGCCGGTGTCGATGGCACTCAATGATTCCCATCAACCCTGTAATCCTCCCGGACATTTGTGTCCCACGCACCAGAAATCTCGCCTTCGTGACTTGCAGTCGTTTCTCTCTCGGAATGTCTCCGGAGACCTAAAAGGCTGACAAGATCAAGGAAATTGACACGTGCCTCCGGAGGGCAAAACTGGAGAAGCTCAAGCTAGAGCAACAGGTCAGCGCTGTGCAGTCCGTGTCTGCCGACTTGGAAAATTCGAAATCGACACACTGCCGACGCAGCAAGAGCATGCTGTCGACGCCTCCCTGATCGAACAGCTTGCTCGAGCACATTGCTTACCGCAAAGCGCTTACTTGTCAGAGGAGGACTCATGGCCTCACCCAAAGCGGCCCGAAATGGCACAGATCGCCGCATTCCTGGGAAATCTGTCCAGCGAGCTGCACGAGCATGTTCATGCAGCTGTTCTTGAAAGGAGTGAGGAGTTGCAGGCCGACAACTGTGGGCTTGAGTCGTGAGGGGGAAGATGGTGAGAATCCTCCAGATTTTGCCCGCAAGCGCACCACTCTAGCTCCTCCTACCTGGACCACTCTTCAGCATACGACTTTCTCGTGGCACTTCTTTCGAAAAGGCTGATATGGGCAAGACAGACTTCACAGTTTGGGCAAAGTGAGGGCGCAGGTGAACAAAATGAATGCCTGTCGAATATGCCCATCACTTTTTCCCTTGATCAGCACGCTTTCAGCATCTGACATTTCACTGGCAATTGATCGTCCTTGCTCTGCGGCGACCGAAGCTCCAACTTGATTGCAAGCTATTTGCCGTCCCATCAATGACGGTCCCTTGTATGGCGGCTGCACGCAGCTCCGATGCAGCTGAACCTGGAGCTCCACAGCAAACTCTTTGGCCTTCTCGCAACGTCCAAAGCCCCCAATCACTTTTGCATGACACCGGCACTTTTGAGGTTCCCGCCCTTTATCGCCAACTCGCTCAAACACCACCAACATGCCTCTATTGAGCTCACCAAGGACGAAGAAATCAAAGTGCTGCAAGGGCGCCTGCAGAAAGCCAGAGAAGAAAACGAGCGGCTCCAGAACCAAGTCAATGTTCTAAAACCCAGTTCCGAAGACGATCTGCAACGCGCCATCCCCATTGAACAGCTTGCTCGTGCTCACTGCCACTTGCAGAACATCTATCTTCGTGATAGAGACCCAGAGAAGTACTCGCAGCCGGACCTTTCCCAAGTCGGCGAATGGCTTGTGAGCCTCGAGACAGCGTTGGGCGAGGATGTGTATGCGGTCGTGCTTGATAAAAGCTACAAGCTGGACGACAAGAAGTACGGGTACAAGGTACTGCGCCAATCTGGAGCGGTTGCAACCGCGTCAGACACATATTGACTTGTGGACAGGGCGTAGAAATCGGCGCCACCGATATCACGGCCTCCAGAAACATGCGCCAAGGATACGGCTTCGCATAGAACATCCAATCTACCGAGCGCCTGCGCGAAGTGTTCTCTCCCCCCGAATAGCATGCCGAGAAACCACTTCAAAGTTCCCTCATTCGTCCATTCATGACCAGCAAACGTCCATCGTAATTGAAATATGCAGGTTGATCTCTCCCTTCCGCCATCCCCTCCTCTCTTCCCAGGCGGTCGAACACTGATATGAGCACCAACGGTACCATCATGAGCTCCAATCCCAACAAAACCAGTACCAAATACTTTCAAAGCGGCCAACTAGACATCGCCCGCTTTCAATCCGACATTTCAACATTCCAACACGACCTCGCAAAGTTCAAAGCGACATTCACAGATGCCGGTTCTCGACTTTTCTCCACACTTCCCAAATCCTCTGAGGCTTTGGTCCAATGCATTGAACAACTCGCTCAGGCCAAATTCTTGCTTTCTCAGGTCTACACCGCTGGAGCTCTCCCGAACTTGAGTCAGGTCAGTGTTGATTATGGTGAGGTTAACAATTGGTTGAGTACGCTTGAGCTGGGATTGCCGAACGAGGTCTATGATGCCGTTGTTGCTAGGGAAGATGAGTTGGGGAGGTTTGGGCATGAGGATGAAATGGTGGAGAAGGAGAAGGAGAAATGGCAGGTTACGGAGAGGAGCAATTGGTAGTTGGAGATGGACATCAGCCACCAGATATAGTTCGACCGAAAAGCTGATGACGTATCAGAAACTCCCAATAATGGCTTCACATGACTCGATATTCCCCAAGAATCTTCTACCACACGCAACGATTCGCACAGAATGCTGATGGAGTGAAGCAAGCATATCTGAGAATGTGGCGATAGGTAAGGACCATCGAAATGAAAGCCTCTTGCATCATGCTTCCTTCATCTGACGGTAAATCCAGACAGCTTTCTGTAAACCCTTTTTCAACGCCTTTGAAGTCTGGAAACGGGGAATGGATTCTACATACACCCCAAATGACCCTGGAGCTTGCGAATGCCATCCATGGTCAGCAAATGTTCTGCTAGTCCATGCAAGGACCGAAGTCCGAAGCTGCATTGATGGGCGTGCGCAAGATACCTCGCGCACGGACCACGTTGCAAGTGAAAGCTTTTGCAATCTCTCCACGGCAACGAGCTCGTGATTACGCGCAGCCTGGATGCGATCTCATTCTATTTAATGTGATAAATTCTCTTCCTCTTTCGACACTTCTCCTTAGCACACCTGCCAGCGATTCTCCACAACCTCGACCTGCTTTGAACAGCACAACAAATTCAGACCACTACAACTATAACGACCTACTCTGCCGCCTCGAAAACATTCCAGCCTTGCCCGTCGAGTCACATCTCGACCGAAGCCGATAGTTCAGCCTAAAGCTCTCGTGCTCGGTAGCACTACTTCGTCCTTGGACTCCCGATCCCTTCCCGGCCACCGACTTCTTCAACAAAACCTCATCTTCCACAGGACTGACAACATGCTTCCAATCGGATTCTTCGGTCCAGCCCCAGTCGTCGTCGTTGGTTGCCGCAAGCGCCTTCGCGATTTTGAGCAAGCTCAGCGCGGTCGTGCGGTCGGCCAAGTCGAGGGCTACGCTGCGGCTATGCGCGACATCGGTCGAGGCCGTTCGCGTTCTCGTGGTCGAGGCTTGCCACGCATTACCTACTCTTCCCCAACTCGGACACGCGAGCGCTCTTCCGGCCGTCATCGTAGCCAGCGCTACATCGAGGACTCCAAATCCAAGACCTCCGACAGCAAGGCTGCGGTCACTCAGGACGCGTACGAGAAGTACAAGCAATACAAAGCCAAGCACGAGGAGTACCGCGACCGTCTCCAAGCTAAGCCAGAAGGCTACAACAAGGCGTATTCCGGTTATGAGAAGGATAAGAAGAAGCCTGCCTCCTCCACTTACGACCGTGCCTCGAGATACCGCGAGCTCGAGGAGGAACTGCGCAACAAGGACGCTGAGGTGAAAAAGTATCGCATCGAGAAGGACGAGTGGCGCCGCGAACAGGCTATTCAGCGTCAGCGAGAGGAGGAATGGCGTCGTCAGCAAAAGCTAGGAGGTCGTGCGGGTGGGAATTTTGACCCGAGTCGTGTTGCGCCTAGAGATGAGGCCGACATGCAGTACCGCGAGCGATACATCAACGACGGCTCGTACGATGACCGTCAGCCTTCCTTCACTCCCAACTACGGCGGAGGAGAGCAGCGTGGTCGAGGTGAGTTTGCTTGTGGAGTAAGGACTTGAAGTGATGCTAATGAGATGACAGTTCGCTTCCAGGGATACGAGCGTCAAGACCGTGGCGGATACTAGCATCTGAATGAGAGAAGGTGATGGAAAGGTTGAAGGATTGCTCACACGCCGAGCCAAAAGCCATGGAGTTGACCTTCTTGGGCGCCGGATTCGATTGTCGTTTTCTGGTGCAGCATATCGCATGGCGTTTTGGATCAAGTTTTGGCGAAGGAACCCGAGAGACCTCGTCGGCATCGATGATCGGGCTTTATGGACTGAGAGATGTCATCGATGAGCTGACAACAACATGAAAATCAGACGACCTAATATCACAAATCGAGGCTGGCCACGTGCATCAGTCAAAGCCTTTCTGAATTCCTGGTATCTGTGATCGACCCGAGGAAATACAGGCCGCCAACACCATTCCGCTAAGAATGACTGTAAAGATCCAGGGAAGAGCAGAGTGTATGTATGGAGTGGCAATTTGATGCTTGACAAGCATGTGAAAGCCCCACGGGAAAAAAAACGAAGGGTTTCACAACCCTGGTACGTGCCCGAAGTGCATACAGCCAGGAAACAATCGCGCCCAGCTCGATGGCGCTCGTCCATTCACGCCGCAATCACAGCATGCCTCTTCGATGGCCGGTGGACTTCGGGTCTCAGACAGCCATGCACTTCAACACTCGACACTCAACACTGAAAACGTCGCTTTGCCAATGAGCTCAGAATGGCCGTATCAATGTATTCGAATCAAGGGTTCCGTTTGCAAAAATAATCGCGCATTAAGAGAAGAGCACAAAGGCTGTCTAGGCGAAGCATGATTGTCGAGACCGTTGCGATGTATGAAACCTGTTGAATGATAGGCTTCTCGCTCACAGTGGACGAGACAATCGCCGTTAGCTCAATAGACCCAGTCGGACTTGGATTCTCATATCCAAGTCCTAGGTAGTTGCTCACTGCTACAGTTTCCAAGCTTTGGGAATAAAGTGGCTTACATTGCATAGCTGCTGATTGCTGTCGACTAATCACAAGGTCAACATTACAGTCACAATTGTGGAGTTGTGATAAATTACAAATTACAAATTGCAACGATGACATAATCACATTTGGTATTCTGGCTAAGTAAGCAGTAAAATTCTCAGACCTACCTGAAGGAAGACAGCCGGATCATAGTGATTCCTAGCTGAGTCTAACAAACCTTACTGGCCCTGAAGCAAGAACGTGTACGTCTCGCTATGTAGACAGACTGTGGGACTAACACGATCGATTCGCTTTTTCCACTGGGAGATGACCTGATCATCAGAAGAGCGGAAAATTGAACCGCATCCCATCATAATCCACATTCTCAGGAACGGCCTCGATCCTGTGCCCCGTGGTGCCGAACAACTTATCCCAAAGGCGAGTCTGTTTCCCATAATTCTGACTCTTCCTCCAACCCTTGCGGTGATGAAGATCATGGTCCTCGATCGCGAGCTCACAGTCCAACAGCTTCAAAAACCAACTCGCCGCGGTCGGAGTCGTAGAGTAGATCCTCAAACCGGAGTGTCCAAAGGCTTCGGTGAAGATGATGTATTCGTGACAGATCCACCAGTCGTGGAAGCCCATGGGTAATTGGAAGATGTATTTGAGGACGGCCCATGTCAGAAAGGGGACGAGGGCGATTTCGATGACTTCTTGCTCGGAGTCGGCGTAGGAAGAGAGGAGAGGGGAAGGGTGTTTGGTCATGTGGTGGGTCCGGTGGATTTTCCAGAGGGCGTCGATTTCGTGCGAGGAGCGGTGGTAGAGGTAGAACCAGCCGTCGAGCACGAGGGAGTAGAGGAAGAGTTCGACTGGGAGCCACCAGCTGAGCGAGAGGAGGCCGGTCTCGGAGCGGCGGAAGGCGAAGAAGACGGCCATCATGGGGCGGACGCTTGTGGTGAGTTGGAGTGAGGCTAAGACTTTGCCCACACCGTTGTCCGGTACCTCGTCGCGCTCGTGCTTGTCGCCGTCGAGGTAGCCGTATTTCATTCCGATGCCCTTCAGTAGACGGACTTGTCGGATGGAGTTGATCTGCATGGCGGTTGTGTACAAGAGAAATGCGGCGACTGGGTGCATGTCCTTGCCGTAGTACCACATGTAGAATTGTTGTATCATCATCGGCCACGCTGCGTGAAGGAGGATGTAGACATGACAACTCCACTCGGTCATGTATGGCACCTTATCGGTCTTAGCATGTTTCGGAGGCTCTTGATCCAGATCCCTGTAAAATGCGTTGATGGTGTTCAAAAACCAGTGTGGAAATCCCCATTGACTCGGATCTTTTCTCCACGTCGACTTCATGGAGTCCGTCGGCCTTCTGTCTGCGTACACCATCGTGAGGGTGTCGTCGCTGTGCGTGGTTGTTGCTGGGGTTCGAGATGGGTGTCGACGAAGTGGCGTGCAGTATATCATCAAATGACCATAGAACGATACGACCAATAAGCTTCGAGACCGATGTGGAAGTTCCGATATGTGGATGCCTGTGGCGCCTCGGTATCTTGTGAAGATGGCGTCGTTTTCGGCTTTTCGAGGAGTGCGGAGGGCCTCCGCCTTCCGGAAAAGTCAAGATGATCGAGGCCTGGTCCCTGGAGTAGAAGGGACTTTGTCGATCGCAGGGTCTCTTTGGCATCGACTGGACAAATCGGTCTCGTACGCAAGGCTTCTGCAAGCATGATGATGATGACATGCCACCACCATGGCGTGGCAGACCCCAGGACTCGGTGTCGTTCAGATAAAGATTGCACTAGCACATTCGATCGATCTAATCTCGATTTCAGGACGTCAGGCAGCACGATTTCTCGGCAATCTCTGCGCACAGTCAGTCGGATGACGAGTTCTCCTCGGCCGTGGCCGAATGATGCTTGTGTTGGTCAGGCGCGACTGGACAGGAGCTGCTGGCGAGCTGTCGAACGCCAGGTCCGTGGAGATCGGGGTTCCTGGTCTGGTCGAAATAACCCAAGACGTCGTCGGCGGTTGGTTTGTGCGAAAGATCAAAGAGAAGGCGACTTACTTCGTCATGAAAGGACAGTCAATTCTGGAATACTTGCCCTGAATCTTTCATTGCCGCCAGACACCACAGTTGTGAGGCGAACAATTCGCATCCGTGACTTTGCTGCATCAAAGTGATATTTTTCCTCTACTGAGCTGCACTCGAAACGGAACGACATGTTCCTGCCAAACGCCAGAGTTGTCAGGAGGCATTTGCCGCGCTGATTCGTCTGCATGAGCACCACAGCATACCGGTAGAGAGCCAGCGCTGCCGACGTCACTCTCGCGAATTCCAAACCGACTCGAAGCAAAAGACCCAAACGAGTCATAGCCCAGGGACTTCGAAGCGAAGCATGGCCTGGCCCACGTTCTGCATTGCCACAATGATCAACCTCGTGGTTCGTCGGCTCTGGATCAGTACGGCGTGCTGCAGATGCCACACATGGTCGTGCGCCTAGGCGTGCCCAACTTCATCCGCTATAGCTACCGCTGCGCGCTGGAGATGGGCGCAGCTATAGGTGGTCACTACTGCTGGCATAGATCGAAGACGGCGGGCCGTGTGCATGCGGGATTTGAATCCAGTATGATAGCTATGTACCTCATTGGCCCACCGGGGCGTTGTCGGTAAACCCTGACGTCGCTAGGCAGGAATGATGATTGAATAGCTGAGCGGCGCGAACTTGTGGCTCTGGGCGACGTCGGAAGCCTATCAGCAGTATTTTGCGTTTCGCAGGTGGCGAAGATAGTCCAGCATCGTACTCGTATAGAATACATTCGTTGTCCAACACGTGCGACCACAATCAAAGTCTCCGCAATTGGCAGGCGGGTGTGGGCGTGACGCTGCCTCGGCTGGCGATATGCTATGGCCTGGAGCATACCAGCGCCGAGAAGTCACACATGAATGTAGTGGTGTCATCAGGGCCGTACGAAGGACCAGTGCAAGGGGTATGACTACCGGTTGGTCATGATGTCGAGACAGCCGCAAAGCCGATGAATGGAACTCCGAGAGCCTCAGCAGAGACAATCGTCATGTTGTTGACTGGAGCAGACACCCTTGCGACGCTGGTCTGGCAGGGTCACCAGAGTAGTCACTGAGCAGGTGTCCTCTCGCGCTGTATGGGCCACCTCCTGGCTTCGTAGAATATAGGGCCTCGATCGAGCAGCCGTGTCGAAAATGTGTATCACCCCAGGCTTCCAGCGACGAGCAACGGTCGACACCGCGAAGAAGAGTGCCGGCTAAAGGAAGTCATCATCGCTTCTTCAACCCCTCGTTCGGGAAGACTCATTCTTCTTCTTTACGCAAATCGGCATTCTTTTTCTTTGCACCGACGTTCCTCAAGCTCGTACCGATGCTCGTGAAATCTACAAAGGTTCGTCCGCCAAGGCAAGTCTTCTCCGCGCGGTCTCCCGGTCCTGGGCTTCTCTGCTTGAGCTCGCATTACGCCGGCGAGGAATTCTGAAGGCAAGCAGGAACTCGCGGAGCTGGACACCTCAGCATGGCTCCAGCAGTAGGCGGCTTCCGCGATGAGGAACTTCTTGAGGGGACATCGAGCGTAGTCTACCGCCACCGAATCAAAGACGTACGCGACGAGCTTTCCATGAGGCTGCAGCCAGGAACCTTTGAGCTCCCATTGAGCAATGAAAGTGGCCATCACCTCGTTGCGCAATTCTCGAACGTCTTGAGCGCCGGCAAAGACGTACAAGTCTGCTACTTGCAGGAGCGAGTTCAATTCCATGTCAATGTCGTTTTGTCCAGACTCATCGGGGGGAAACTCTCGCTTATGCCAGTTTATATCTGAATAGTGTATGTCCACCTCAGAAACATCGTAAATGTCTCCGGGGTGCCGTCTCGGAGACGAGCTTGCCGTTGCCGGGCTTCCTGAACATTATTGTTGGGAGCACCATCGAAGTAGGCAGAGCTCGACCGACCAGCAACGAGCGGCACACTGACAGCCCAACGCAGCACCAGTCCTGATGGTGTGCTGCAAAGATAATCTGGAAGGCGTCTTCAGCCAGGCTTCTTGAAGGTGAAGGCCAGAATGCCGGAACTCTGTCCACCGACAAAAAGCTCAGCCGCGGCCTCGAGTCGTTGACCGCTTTCCTCGAATGCATCGGCGCTGGTGATGCTCATGATCTGCCGACCAACAATGCGAAGCAGGAGTCTCGCTTTGGCGGGCGACAAGCCTCGAGCGGCAAAGACATCGAAGTCGTTCAAGACGCCCCAAACAGCGACCAGATCCAGGATGCAGGAGCTATTACCAGCCTCGTCCTTGTCGGTCGCCCAGTGACACGCCATGAGAACATTGGATGCCATGCGCGATATTTGCGCTTGAACTTCAGGCTTTGGGGGGAGATCATGTTCGCCATACTTCTTTGGAAACAAGGAGCTCAGACGCCAGCAGAGGCGCAGCAGGAAGATGCGTGTGGACCAATAGTGCATGGCTGCTTCGTACTCGGTGATGGTGCCAAACTTCATGACGAAAGGTGTGATCTCTGCGGTGGCAGGAGACTCCATCTTTTGGATGTTGACGTGGTGCAGCAGTTCACTCTCGGCTTCCTGGTCCTCAAGCTGCAGGAGATGCTTGGCGAGGAGCACAGCCTTCTCGATGTCTCCCGGGTTCGGGCGGGCCTGGATGCTCTTCACGAGGACGATGAGTCGCGGCAGACGGATGAAGTGCTGATTGCTCAGCTTCCTCAGGCGACCGACCGGCGGCCATGGCGCTTTCATCTTCTCCTTCGAGAAGGGCACCGGGTCCGCCTCCAACCATCGTGGACATTCGAAGGGGGACGGAGTGCCCGTCACGCATGGTCCGATGAAGGCAATGGGCCAAAATGTATACATCAAAGCACAAGACAGGTCGCTCGGCGGCGTGGTCGAAGTGGCTTGTGCCATCAGGATCGCCGCGATGCCATGCATGTGGGAACGCAATGGCGCAGAGGTCCAGGAGAAGAGTCGCTCGAAGGTGACGAGGAGGGCAACGGCGAGAAGCGCATCATCTGCCGAGGCAGACTTTGCCAGATTGTCTCGCAGAGAGGAGATGGCTCGAGCATAGCTGGACAGACAACTGTCCCGGGAGACGTTCGTTCTGTTGGCCGCAAGGTCCGATGCCTTCACCATGGCCTTGGCCGCAGCATCGACGGCATCGTCGTGGCCGATCCTGGAAGGCACGAGCTGGAACCAGATGTCGTTGCGCTGCGTCCTGACCATCATGTCGACGAGCTCCGTCCTCAGGCGCGTGGCGGCCGCAGTGGGCTTGTACACCAGCAACGGCGGCGCATGCTCGGCCAACTCCGCTGTCCGCGGGTTCTTGTGAGCTGTGCGATGCCGTCGGATCACTTGTCGGTCTTGGTCTTTCGTCGCACCAGAGGGCGCCCGGAAAGGCTGACTGCCATGGCGCCGGAGGCTCGACTCGTCGGCATCAGCCGCGCGCGCTCTCGTGTGCACCGCATGCTGGGTGGCGATTTCGCGACATCGAGCTTCCTCGTCGCTGTCGGGCGGTGTCTGCATGCCTCCCAAGCCGGATGCTGCCCATCTGCCTGATGCATCACTTGCACAGCAGACGCCATCGCCAAGCTCCGATTCTTCTTACATCAGCCTCGATGCGCTATGTGTTTAGCGGCCGATACTCCCTGCTGGTCGCGGCCAAGAATAGATTCACATCGCTGGCCTCGTCCGGCCGGGGTCGACGTCTTGGGCCATTGTGCGGACCGGACTCATCAATCTGTTTTGACGTGTGTCCAAGTCTTGCTGTAGGTACGTGTCGTGTCCAGGTCTTGCTATAGGTACGTGTCGTGTCCAGGTCTTGCTATAGGTACGTGTCACGGTGCGAAGGAGAAGATGGAGTGGGTGGAAGATCTTGGGGAATCCTCCCATTCCTGCCGAGGCACGAAAGCCAAGTTTATTAAGCGACCATGTCTTGAGCCCATATACGACCTGCGGCACATGTGACGATTTGAAGTACGGATGCTGAAAGCTATCAGCCACCATTGCTCGGGCCTGTATCAGCCTGCGAGTCTTCTACCGTGTCTTCTTCCGTCCGATCTTCCTCTCTCAGCCTTTCTCGAGCCCTCATTCATGCCAGGCCCAGCCTGTTCTGACCCCACTGACTCCTGTTGGCCTCAGCATGAGCGGTGTCGGGTTCGATCTCGCGGGCTTGCCTCCACCACTTCTCGATCACCGGTCGCAAGCAGCTTCCGTCTCAGTCCGCTTGCCGAGGGCTTTGGCCTTGCCCGTGTGTGTTGATTGAAGAATCTTTGCCATCATAGCTTGCTCGTGAAAGACGCGCGCTTTCCCAGCCAGCATCCAGTGCTCGGCAGTGTGACTCTGTCCCGTTCTCCATCATCGTACAGTGCGCCTCATGCTTCAAACAATTGCTGCCGTGGCCTCTGCTCTTTCGCCGAATGCGTGGAATTGGATAAAAATGATGGCATCCTCGACAATGGTGCCAAGCGATCCAATCAGCCAGGGTGTGTTGGTGATGACATACTGTCGGTCGAGCGAGTGGAACAGAATCTGGTGAAGTGAGCGTCAGTAGGGGCGTGCGAAGGAGCGATGCCGCGTGACTTACTCCTGCGCCATACGTCAAGTTGCCGAGCAAGCTCAACATGAAGAAGAGCAGACTGAGGCCATCGCACGACCGCTCTCGCTGGTTCTTGATGATTTGCGGGATGCGCGCACCCAGATAGCACACCGCACTGATGTAGCCCAGAATCTCAGCGCCGATCGGCGTGTCTCCGCCGTCGCCTTCTTCGCCCAGCGGCGTCGGCCTCCATGCGCCCGTCTTCCACGCCATCGCCCACCCTGCAGCTCCCACGGCGCACACCCCGACGAACGAGACCGTGTTCTTCACCATCGCTCTAGTCCCGGTGGGCTCTTCCCAAGTGCGCTCCAAGCTGTCCCTGCCTTCGTTCGTGCTCGTTCTGCGAAGGCTTGCTCTGCTCGTGCGACGGCTCCCCGGTAGACCCAGATTCTCCTCGGTCACATCTGTCAACCTCCTCGTCGGCTGCGAAGGCTTCGCGCCTTTCGACACCGCGCCATTCGGGGAGGCATGTGCATTCAGCAGCGGCGTCTGCTCTGTGCCTCCTTCCCTCGCCTCGTGCTTCTTCTTCTTCTTCGATGCCAAATAGTACAAGCATTGCGAGATCAAGACCAGATCAGCCATGCAGAAATAGACGGCCAATGCGATGACGGTCGGCACGAGACCTGCCCAGATTGCGCCGGCAAAGTTCGTGATGTCGCCGACGAACCATATGAACAGGAAGGTGAGCGAAATGCCGTCGGCGTGGCCATTGGTGTAGTTTTCGATCAATTGTGGTAGGAGCAGAAAGATCCAGGCGGCGAGGGAAATGCTGCCAAAGACGCCGGATAGCGCCTCATTCCAGGTCAGGTCTATGGGAGGCATGCTGGGCTGACTCGGTGTTTCAGTTAGTGGGAGTGAAGGAGAAGCACGAAATACACCATCGAATAGAGAGGGGACTGCACACGGGCGTGCAGACAAAGGAGGATTTCGTGATTCCAGCGTTTCGTTAGCGCGGCTTTTGTAAGCATCTGGGCGGTTTACCTCGATACTTCATCAGATTAATGTGCAACACATAGCGATGCGATTGCATTGATTCCTATACTACAAAAGTTGCCGTATCGGACTGTATAATTCTATAATTAACTATAGTGTATTCTAATACAACATAGTTGTAAGAACCTAACTATAGGCCAAAAGTCTAGAATATCCGGGTCTACTTAGTAATAAGCAAGATCCAAGGATATATATCTGTCGGGTCTTGGCGCCAAGCCTTGATGACTAAGCATGCCCTAACAGTAGTAATATATCATTATATAGTTAAATACCTATCCAAATAGCTAAAAGCTACTAAGCCTATATTAGCGAAAGCTATTAGACCTCTAATTAGGATCCGAAGCTTAGTATAGGATATATTACTTATCGTAATTCGTACTTTCTTATCGAATAGCTAACTCTAATATATACTATAGTTAGTTTAGATTTAGGGTATTTCGGTTATAATACGATTATACTAATTCTTATATAAAAATTATTGTTAGAAATAGACTCTCTCTACCTAGTTGCCTCTTGGTATTGTCTAGGCTAGCTAGCCTAATTAGGCCTAGCTTAGGGGCAATTCTCCTTTATCTTTATATTTGTAGTCTTAGATAGACCTTTATCCTTTTTATCTACTACGAATTGGGCCCCTTAGTATGCCTACTCTCCTCTGCCTACGCAACAATGTTTAATAGGTTATAAGCCCGGGTTAGCTATTGTACGTCTATAGGTTTAAAGGTAAAGGAAAAACTAGAGGGAAGTAGCTACAAGTTTAGTACTTAGTCTATAATACTTAAGAGACCGGACTAGTAATAGAGAGACCCTATAGTTTAGGGCTAGATACTTTGTAAGAAAGAGCTAGTAGATAATAGCCTAATCTATAGCTATATAATCTAGGACAGAACTAGTTTAGGAGACTAGGGTAGGAGCCTACGGCAATTTGAGACAAAGATAGGTATATAAGAGATGGATTGTGCCTCTTGTATTAAATACAAAGGAAAATGTATACCTATATAAAGATAGGGAACAACCCTTCCTATTAGAGATGTAAGACCTACGTATTGGACACTCTAATAGGCTATCTACTAAATAGATTGAAACTAGCGGAGTAACTCTCTACTAAGTAGGAGTAGCTTAACCTATAGCTAAGATACAGAAGAGTAAAGGATTTAAAAGGTAAATAGGCTATTAAGGGGAGTTCTAAGAAGAGGAATGTTTACAATAGAGGCTAGGAAGACTTTAGGGTCTTCTTAGTATACTAAACTACTATTAGCTAATAATACTTTAGAGACTAAGCTCAAGAGCCCTAAGACAACTACTTAGAAGGATAACTACCTTTTATAGGAACTAGTATAGAACTAGTTAAGATGTCCTATATAAGATTAAAGTAGGACTAGTTAATGCTAGATAGCTTATGCCTAAATGCTATTTTAGAGAATGCTATAAGCCTCTAATGTATCTTAACTAGGCTATAGGAGTTATAACCCTACTATATTAGAGGAAGATTGCTTACAGAGTCTATAGTAGAAGGGTACTAAAGTAGTATGCTTCTTTATTCATCCTCTACTAAGCAAATAACGCACTTCTTAACAACTGCCTATACCTTATATATAGGCAGTAGTAGAGTATATTTACTAGAAGGATCTAGATCTAGATAATAGCTTAGGAGGCTATTAAAAATGGCTTAGGAGGCTATTAAAAAAACACTTCTTGTTTAGATTCTTTTCTTAGCTTAGCAAGGCTACACACTTATTTCGGGCTTAGTAAGCCTACAAATTCTTTTCTAGCTAGCTCATATTACAATAGATAACAACAACTAAGCTAGTATACTACAAAACATAGATACTTAAGACAAAACATCTAGATTGCTAAAGAGACCTTGCCCTATCCTAACTAAGGACAACTTAGAGCAATGGTTTAGAAGGATAGAAATTTTCTTGAGAGGAAAAGACTTGTTTTACACTATTCTAGAGAATAGCAATTAACCTATTACTACTAAATCCTAATACAAGACTATTTAGTAGATCTCCCTATGCTTAGGAGAAGATAATGAAGAGCTAGTTTTAGATATAACCTCTACAAAAGTAGTAAGGGCTATAGCCTTAAAGGACTAGAAGAAACCCTAGAGGTTTACTACTTATAAGTAGGAGAAGGGTTTATACAAACTATATAGTTAGGATAATCATATAATGATCTACTGTCTATACCTAGAAATGGTAAGGCAAATAATTTAAATAATTGCAAACAATAAGCTTATAGATAATAAGAAGTTGTTAGCAATAGTTGCATATAATAAGGAGGGCTCTAAAGAGGAAGTAGACTAATCTAACTAGACTAAGAGTTAAGGAGAGTGTTAGAAATAGACTCTCTCTACCTAGTTGTCTCTTAGTATTGTCTAGGCTAGCTAGCCTAATTAGGCCTAGCTTAGGGGCAATTCTCCTTTATCTTTGTGTTTGTAGTCTTAGATAGACCTTCATCCTTTTCATCTACTACGAATTGGGTCCCTTGGTATGCCTACTCTCCTCCGCCTACGCAACAATGTTTAACAATTATTATAGTATTAAGTTATATAGTTCTATAATTCTATATATTATATATTAATAGAACGTAGTAATATATAATTATATAGTTATAAGCCTATTCGAATAGCTAAGTACTGCTAAGTCTACGTTAGCGAAGCCTATTAAACCTCTAAAGTTTAGTAAGAGGAAAGTATTAGAATAGCTAATAGTCCTCTCTATTAAGAATATACTAACTATACTATATATAGATATACTAAATAGCGTAAATAAAAGATCTTAATACGTATAATAAGTATATATATAATGAAAATAAAGTATTATAAATAATAAAATAGTTATAGTATAATAATATATATTAATATATATACTAGAAAGCTAGCTTTCCTAAAGTTATACTCTAGTCGGATCCTAACTTATAAGGATACTTAATTAACTAAGATACGTCGATTAGATATACTTTTAACTATTAATAGATGTTTCTCGGCTTCTAATTAGTTAGACCTTATCGTTATCTAAGAATCTAGAATTATAGAGATCCTAAGAATTAGAGAAGAAACTAGGGTTAACCTACTATAGATAAAGAAGCTTAATATCGTTCTAATTTGTTATTAAAACTACTAATTTAAGTATCTTTAAGAGTATATATATCGCCCTTATTATTAACGTTATTCGGCTCTTATTTAATCTCGTTAGTTAGCTTAATAGTATAACTATAATCTAGTACTAGTAGAGCGTCTATTATCTCTTTATTAAGCCTATTAGCTTTATCTTTAATATAGCGAAGTACTACTATCTTTAACCCTACGTCTTTAATTTCCCTAAGCTTAGTATTCTATTATCTATATATCTCTTACTTACTAAGTAATAGTCTCTATATACTTAAAGGCTTTAATCTTTATTTCGAGACTATTAATATAGGCTCTAGCTTCGCCGATAGTTATTATATTTAGTACCCTATCCTCGCTAGTAATAAGATATCTAATATTATTAATAGTCTAAGAGATATCCTTCTTAGCGCTATTAAGTAACTTCTTTATAGCCTATAGTTACTTATTAAGTTAAATATGCTCTATATAAGTAAGCCTCGTACGATTAGCTATAATTAGAAGGAGAGTCCTAGAAGTAAATAACCCGTCCTACTAATATAGATACCTATCCTAGAATGTCTAATATCTACTCCTAGTATGCCTAAATTAGACTAGTAGAAGGGTTCTAAAGGGAGGACTAGAGAAGGCAAGTAGTTATAAAGATATATCCTAGAATACTTTAGGATAGAAAAACTATAAAGAATATAGTAAGATAGGTTAAGGAAAGGGGGTTTCTATCCTAATTTAGACTTGTAGAGGAAGTAGAGAGCTAGATATAGAGGATAGCCTAGAGGAGGGGAGGGGAGGGCTAGAAGGACTCTAAGGATAGGTATTATAAAGGTAGTATCTAGATACTAGTATACTAATTATAGGGCCTATTAGTAAAAGGAAGGAAGTAAACTAGAGGTAGGAGGTTTTTTATATATACTTGTTTTCTTCCTTAGATACTATATAGCTACGACCTATATAGGCTAGATAGCTCTAGAATATAGAAAGAAACTATCTATCTATCTATCTACTATATAATCCTTAATTACTATAAGCTATTCTCTACCTCCTAGTTACTATAATACTATATTCTTAGTATCTCTAGCTATTATAATATATTAATAAGAACGCTCGTAGTAGCCTAATAGATAGCCTATCTCGTTAAAGTTAGAGATATCTTCTTAGTTCTAGTACTATATTATATTCCTAGCTAGTAAAGGAGAGTGTTACGATCATAAGCCTAGTCGGGCCTAGTTAGCCTATCTAGAGTCGAAATAGGCTAAGAAGGGCTAGGGCGGCCTATCTTAGCCTATAGGTATATATCTTCTCTTTAGATATCTCTCTTCCCTTTCTTCTTTAGCAATTCGAGTAGTTCTAATCGAGTACTATATACTACGTATTATATATCTATTTTATATACGAATTGCTCTTCTAAAGCGTACTATATAGTACTTAAAATAATATAGAAGAAAGTAAAGGCCTCGGTATCGAACCCGGTTAGCTAGGATAATAACTAGGAAACTGTTCCTAATACCGAATAGGACAATAACTCCTCTACCCCGGCTAACGACTCGTTAGGAGATACTATCGACGGCGACGAGGGATAGGGTAATACCGAAGAAGACCTAGACAATAAGGCCCTAGCGGTCTAGCTCTAGTTACTAGTATAAGGAAGAACGAGCTAAATAAGCCGAGTAGCGCCTCGAATTAGCCTATCTTAGGAAAAGGATAGCCGATATAGCTTAGGAAGCCTTCCTCCTTACGGACTAAGGGAGTATCTAGCTAAACGTAACTCTCGCTAGACTATCCTCTATGTCTATAGGGTCCGATCGGCTATCCCTAAGGCGAGGAACCTCTACGTATTCGAGGGCAAAGGGCGCGTAGACTACGACTAATAGATTAGAGACTACGACCGTATCTTTAGGTAGGCCCCTTATATCTATTCCTTAGAAGAAATAAAGGTAGACCTAGCCGAGGAATAGATAGAGAGGGAATAGTAAGTTAAATAGAAACGATATACTAGGTATTCGGACCTAGAGGAGTATATCTAGGAAAAAATAAAGTAGGTAATACTAGACTCTATAGGGACGAAGGAGGAACGCTACTAATTAGCCCTAGATAGGCTAAAACGGGCTAACTAGGGTAGCCGTACCCTATCTAAATTACTAGACTATATAAAGATCTAATAGGATAAGGTCGAAGAGGATCGTTAGGACTACATAATATACGACTTCGTTATAGCTATAGATAAGAGGATCCGATACTATATTAAGATAGGCTAATAGCGCTTCTAGACCTTAATCGAAGTAGAAGAGGTAGCGAACGCCTACTACTACTCGCTAGAGAGCGAGTATAGGTCCTATAGGAATAAAGACTAGAGTAATAAGAAGCGCGGTCGTTCCGATTCGGACAATAGCGCTACTAGCTCGGCGTCGAATAAGCTACTTAGAAGCTCTAGAGGCCGCGGCCGAGGGGCGAGAGGTCGGAGGTCCCTATAGAGGCGCTAGAATGCCTACAATAGGTCTAAGAAGGACTAAGAAGTCCCCTAGTACTAGCACTATAGCGAGATAGGCTATAAGAGGCCCTAATACCCTACCTACAATTAGAAACAATCTAGAATCGGGAAAAGACAAACCTACGGTTACCTACCTAGTAGCCCTCCTAGCTATAGTAGGCTAGGTCGTTTATACCGAGGAATAGAGGAGGAGCGTAGAGCCCGGTAGACCAAGATAGGTTAACTAGGACTAGTTTTAGTTAATCTAACTAGACGTTAAGCTACAACAGGGCGAGAACTCCTATACGCTTAAAGGGCTTATCGATTACGGCTCCTAGGCTAATATCTTAGATAGTATAGTAGCTAAGGAGGGTAGCTTTACCCTAAGTAATATAGAAGCCGAGCGATATAAGACCCTTAATAGCTAGTCGCTAGCTATAAGTAGTAAATACTATATATCGTACGAAGTATCGGATACGAGCGGTTAGTAGCGAGGCTACGTAGACAATTTCGCTATAGGAAGGATCTATAGCTTTAATATCGTACTAGGCATGCCCTAGTTAGAACGGTAGAACCCTTTAATTAACTTTATAGCTAAGACGGCTATTTAGTAGAGAAAGAGGGCTCGTAAGTAGTACGCCTATACTATATTAGACTCTTCCGACTTCTCTAAAGCTATATTAGACGAGCGTATACGTCTCTTCGTAATATCGATAGTTAAGATAGACTAAGACGACCCGAATAGCCTCCTATTAGAGTATAGATACCTCTATAGGATATTCGAGAAGGGAGACGCTTCCCTACTCCCTAATTACGGCCTCTACGAGCTATCGATCGACCTAGTAGAGAATATAACCCCTCCTTATAACCCGTTATATAACCTCTCGAAGACTAAATTAGCGGTCCTAAGGAAATACCTCGACGAATACCTCGAGAACGGCTAGATCCGCCTATTAAAGTCCCTAGTAGGTACCGGTATCCTCTTTGCTAAAAAGAAAGATAGTAGCCTCTAACTATACGTCGACTACCGGGGGTTAAACGCTATTATAGTAAAGAATCGATATCCCTTACTTCTTATATAGGAGTCTTTAGACCGTCTTACTAAGGCTCGGATCTTTACGAAGCTTAATATTCGAGATACCTACTATAGGATCCGTATTAAGTAGGGCGACGAGTAGAAGCCCGCCTTCTAAACGAGATATAGATACTTCGAGTATACCGTAATACTATTTAAGCTTATAAACGCCCTAGCGGTATTCTAGAGCTATATGCTTAGTACCTTGTCGGACCTAGTAGATATAGTCTATATCGTCTACCTAGACGACATCCTAATATACTCCTAGAACCCGGAGGAATATACCTAGTATATTACTACTATCCTCGAGAGGCTCTAACGCTATAAGCTATACGCGAAACTTAGTAAGTACGAGTTTAGTAGGGACCGGATTAGGTTCCTTAGCTATATAATTACTCCGAATAGGGTCGAAATAGAACTAGAGAGGGTTACGACGATTAGGGAGTAGCCCGAGCTAAGGAGTATAAGGGATATACGTATCTTTATTAGGTTCGCTAACTACTATCGGCGTTTCATTAGGCACTTCTCCTAAATAGTAGCCTCGCTAAATTAGTTAACGGAACGAGGACCTAATATAGCGAAGGGTAGAAGAAGGTAACGTAAGGAAGAGTCGTAGTAGCTCTCCTTAGGTATAGAAGCGAGATTAGTATTTAACCGTCTTAAGGAGGCGTTCTATATAGCCCTAGTACTAAAGTACTTCGACCTATCCTAGTCTATTAGGATCAAAACGGACGCCTCGACCTACGCTATATCGGGCATTATAATATAGTAGTATAAGTATAAGGATAAGACGTACTAGTTCCTAGTCGCCTTCTTCTTATAAAAGATAAACGATATAGAAAGGAACTACGATACCTACAATAGCGAGATACTAGAGATAGTCGAGTACTTTAAGTACTAGCGTTACTACTAAGAAGGCGTATAGTATTAAGTAGAGGTTGTTACGGACTATAACAACTTTAGGTAGTTTATAACGACTAAAGAGCTTATAAGGTAGCAAGTTCGCTAGGCCGAGTAGCTCGCCGTATTCGACTTCTATATCTTATACTACCTAGGAAGGGAAAATAGGATAGCCGATAGGGCTAGTAGGCGCCCTAGCTATATAGATATTAACTACTTAGGCCGCTAGCTAAACGAGGAGGACTCGCGTACTCCCCTTAAAAGGCTATAGAGACAACTCGCGGATAGGGAGCCCTAGGATAGATCGATAAGAGTCGCCTTAGTACGACGAGGGCCGGAAGGGTATAGTAAGCCCTTCGTCTACCTCGCTAGGGTAGCTAATGTCGGGGAGGTATAGAATAGCCTCGTAAATGCTATTTAGATAGCGCTAAAGATAGATATCGAGGCGATTAGGATTAGGATAGCTCTCTATAGTAGAGACGAGTTATAATAGCTATAGCTAGCGTAATAGAAGGAATCTTAAGGGTTCCTCTTCTACTAGGACACGATATACGTACTAGCTAGGCTACTTTGCCTAGAAACGCTCTAGCTCTACTATAACAATCCTATATTAGGATACTTTAGGTTCGAGAGGATCCTATAACTAGTATAGAGAGGGTACTACTAGCCTAAAGTGGCTAGCAAAGGAGAGTACCTATACGCGGTACTAGCTACGAACCTAGAGGCGGCAACGTTATCGTCGTCGATAGAGCCAAATCTCTCCTACCCGTAGCGCTACCTAGGGAGGTACTTTCAAGGCGCCCGGGTAAAAGGAGTCTAGCTCTAAGGCGACTAGCTATTTAGAAAACTATCCGGACTACCTATCGAGCCTAGCGCGGCTATAACTAGCATAAGAACTAATACCGAGTTAATAGGCTAACCTTTCTAGAGAGGGAATCTACCCTAGAGGTAAGGAACTAGCGTAGTAACCTAGGACTAATTATCCCGAAGAGAAGGGAGGAATAACTAAAGAGGAGGTTTTAATAACTACTAAAAGGAGGAGGGAATGTAGAGGATAAAGCACTTAGTATACCCTATAGCCTATAGCCCCTAGGGGAGTATAGCCCTAGATAGCTCCCTAGGCCCTAGCTTTTACCTAAGGGGCATAAACGCTAATTCTAAAGGCTAGGTATCTAACATAAACCACTCCTTATACCGTATATAAGGTAGCCTACAAAGAACACCTAAGTATAGAAACTAATGTAGGAAATCTAATTTCTAGTAGTATAGGTTAGGTAACTAGATACTAAGTAGGGGTAGGGATAGTTTATAGCTTAGTAGAGAGCTAATATAGAAGTTAACTAGAAAGTAGGAGGAATAGTAATAACCCGTATTTAAAGGAGAGGGAGGAAGGGGAGGAAAGGGATAGGGGTACTACCCTATTCCCTAAACTAGATTTCCCTCCTACCTAGTTTAAAGCTATAAAGGAACGAGTTAATAAAGGATACTAAACTAGAGGAAGTAGACATAATCTAGTTAAAGCGATAGAGACATAGGGAACCTCTTAATATTCAAAAGACTAGTATAACTAAGGATAGGGCTTAGTATCCCTAATAGCATAATAGAGAGTAGAGGTTTTTAATGCCGTACAAAACTAGTAGGGGCTTCAAGGGAGTCTTCGAAGGTAGAGTAAAGGGCTTTTTCCCTCCTAAGGAAAACTAGAGATCGCTACTTGTCTAGTAGTTAGAATAGTATAGTAATAAGATTGACCTACCTACCTACTAGCCTAAAGTTAGATACTATGTTAAGGATTATATACGTAGCTATAAGGCGTATACCTAAGCAAAGCTATAGAGGCATTGGCCCTATAGGGTACTATACGTAGAGAAACCCTCTAAGGCGCTATAGGAGGATCTAACTCTCGACTTCGTTATAGATCTATCCCTAAGTACCGTCCTAGGCTAGACCTATAATAGTATCCTCGTTATAGTAGATAGGTACTCTAAGATAGCCTATTATATCCTATATTAGAAGGAAATTACGGCTAAAGGGCTAGCGGATATCTTCTTAAAGAAGGTCGTCTATCTATATAGTATCCTATAGTCTATTACGTCTAATCGGGGACCGATCCTTACCTTTAAGTTCTAGAGTAGCCTCTACTACTATATAGGGGTACGTAGGGGCCTTAGTACCGCCTACTATCCCTAGACGAATAGGCAAACCGAGCGCTAGAACCAAACTATAGAGTAGTATCTACGTATTTACTATAACTTCGAGTAGGACGAATAGGTACGCCTCCTAAGCCTAGCCGAGTTTGTATATAACGATAGTTAGTATATAGTAATAGGGGTAACGCCCTTCTAGATATATAATGTTTAGGGCCCGCTCTACGCTAGATAGCTCGAAATACCTTAGATAGAGGAGAAGGTACCTCGAGCGAAAGTACTTATAGCTAGAGTAAGAGGTATTCGAAACGGCCTTAAGGCTCGACTAGAGAAGGCGAAGGAATATTAGGCTCGATAGTACGATAAGGGGTAGAAGCCTAAGACCTACGCCGTCGGCGACTAGGTATACCTTAACGTAAGGTTCCTTAATACCGTCCGCTAGTCGAAGAAGCTAGACTATAAGTATATAGGGCCCTTCCGAGTATAGAAGGTAGTTAACGATACGGCCTACTACCTTAAGCTACCTAAGGGCTTCAATATATATCCTACGTTCTACGTATCCCTCCTCGAGGACTATCTCGAGCTAGGGCCCGGAAGTAACCTAGAGGGACTAGGAGGACCTATCCGAGGTATAGACGAACGACCTAGATATATACGAAGTCGAAAGGATCCTCTAGAAGAAAAGGGGGCCTAAGGGGAAGTAGGAATACCTTGTATCCTAGAAGGGGTATAGGGAGGAAGAGAATACCTAGGAACCGGCGGAGTACCTAAGCAAGGCGGCTCTTAAGGCGTTCGCTAGATAGACGGAGGGCCGGAGGAGCTAGAGGCCTAAAAGGAACGTAGGTACGAGGTAGTACCTACCCCTTGCGTTAATAGGGCGTACGCTACCGTAGGGTAGCAATATAATATAGATACGAGCCCTTCTAGCGCTAAATGTACTCTTCTCTCCTACTATAGGCCTAGCGCCCTTACGCTCGACGATATATATCCGATTAAAAGCAATAGGTATAGGGACGGGCCTAAATAGGGTAGGACGAGGTAATATAGACAAACTCGAGGGCTCCTAGCCTCGGTTAAATGCATTTAGGTATACCTAGCTAACTCCTTACTTAAGGGGACTCTAATAGCCTAAAATAGGCTAACTAGGGGCGTCTAGAACTACTAACTCAAGACTTAGCTTATACTAAGGAAACAAACGGGCCGTCTCGATCTAAGAAGGCTCTACTAGGTACTAAAGGAATCCTTATCGACCTACTAGCCCCGAAAGAGCTTACGAGGGATTACAAACTCCCTAGATAGATCGTTAGCGCTCGGTATCTCCTTTACTAGCTACGTAAGAGCTATATAGGCCTCGCTAGCGGGCATATAACCTAGACTATACTAAAACGCCTTAACTTAACCTATATATAACTAAAGGCGGATACTTAAGCCCTTTGCGACCTCCTACTAGTCTCTCTCTAGTCCCTTCGTCTTCTTTTGTAACGAAACGTAGCTATTCCTAATACGCTTACGCTTCTTAGTAGGAATCTAGTCGAATAGGATTAGCTAGGGCCGAAATAAGTTGAAGGGGACTAAACCTACCTTAGCGGCTAGATTACGCTCTATCTCCTCTCTTATTATAGTATCGTAGTCCTTCTATAGACCTAAATAAGGTTAGCTAAGGTAGACTAGGGCGAAGAGGATCGAAACGGACTAGATATATTAAACTTAGCCTTACCTATATAAGCATAGAGGTTACCGGTATCCTCGAAACGCGGATACTTCCTAGAGGGCCCTAATTAGCGTAACTCGACTCTACGTAGGGCAATACATACTTCTTAACCTTCTCGTAGACCGCTATATAAGCTTAGTAGGCCTCTCTAGCCTTCTTGCCGTTAGTCGGGTTGTCTAAGGCCTCCTAGTATAATCCGTTAGCTACCTTAATAGTAGGCTTATATTCTACGGGAATCTAGACGCTAGTTAGCCTTATTCGATCTATCTCGAATTAAGACGACCTACTTAGAAGTAGCCCAAGCTACGAGAGGTATACTTTAGATAGTCGAAGTACTTAGTCTCGTTAGTAAGGTCCTCCTTATAGTTAGATAGGTCGATTTAGAGGTATATAGCCTCGAGAAAGGTAATATGGCTTCCGCTAGTATAACCCTACATAATATTAGTACAATTAAGGCATAGATTGCTATTAAACTTTATGTAGGTCGCTATCGGGCCGAAACGGGCCGAGAAGACTTAAAGTACTATAAAAACGGCTAATAAGGACTAAAAAGGGCGCTACTACTAGAAAAAGGGGGGCTACTATACTAAGTTAGCCTAAATCGCCTCGAGAAGTGTCGACGACGATTAGCTACTACTAGCGCTAAGCGTAGGAGCGGTAGTAGCGGTAGTAGTAGAGATTATACCTAGTAGGTATATATTATAAAAGGGAATAAGTTAGAGGGACTTAGATAGCTTAAATGCCCGTAGCGGCTACGGCGATAGCGTTATTGCTACTTAAGTAAGCTTTTTAAACAATAGTAAGCGCCCTTTGTATATAATAATAGACTATAAGTAAAGTTTTCCATTCCTAGCCTCTAGGACGTAGGCCTATAGAGGGGGGGGGGGGGGGGGGG
>LFZO01000700.1:0-43667 GCA_001578225.1 Pseudocercospora musae
TACGCTAGATCTTATTATATCTAATAAATACCTTGCCTTATGTATTGTTTGTATAGTACTAGTAAGGAGGAGTCTACTATACAATACTAGTACTTGCTTTAGCTAAAAGGCTAGGCAAGTAGTTAATATAGCTACTTATGTTAATAGAACCCTAGCTATTAAATCTAGGATACTAGACTAAAGGAATTAGATTACTAGTAGTATTGTTAAAGAAACCTATCTACTAGGAAGATAGCTTTATAGGCTAACTAATACTATTACTACGGTTCTAGGCCTTAAGTATCTATTAATACTAGTTAAGGTTAACCTTGCTTAAATGAAGTCTAGAGGCAAAAGTAGCATTAACTATAGCCTAGAGCTAACTATTAGTTATGTTTATAGTAGCTATAATAAATCCTATTAAGGTTAGTAAGGATCCCTATAATAGCTAACATCGAGCTTACCTTTATAGGAATTTTTAAAGAGTTAGAAGAGATATGACCTAGTCTAGATAATAAGCAAATTGCTTGATATTGCTAGAGTTAGTATAGAAAGAAGAAAGTTAAGTTTAGCCTTAAAGGTTAAAAGACTTATAAGTACTAAGATTAAGGATATAAGGTATCTATACTTAAGCTATTTAGTAAACATATAACTACTTAAAGAAGTAAAAGAAAGTATAGGAACAATCTAACTTAGTTAAGTAGCCTAAAGGAAGTAAAGAAATAACTAATCTAAGGACAATAAGGACACTAATCTAAAGTTAGGAACTAACTAGAGTTAAGCTAAAGGAGCTTGTAACCTTTATTAAGGCATAAGCTAAAACATGTATAGTATGTAAAGCTACTAAAGTAAAGGGCAATTAGCAAACTCATAGTATTAACTAACTAACTAAAGGGGAGTGTTGTATATTAGTTAGTATACTAAGGTAATAGGGGAGGAACAATAATAGGTAGCTTTTAAGGGCACTAATTTAGGGCTACTATTATAGACTTATTTAGTCTATTACATACTAACTTAGGGTTACTAACAAGGACATATAAAGGTTAACTAGTTAGCTACCTTCTATTATAATTGTAATAAGTTAGTTAATTTAGTCTAGAGTAGAGAGTTCTCGCTAGATACAAAGTAGGAGCTATAAGTTATCCTCTATTAGTTATGTACTCCCCTATTCCTTCCTATCTTAGTTCCTTATTAGTCTACCGGTATAATAAAAGAAAAGGCATATCCTCGTACTAGTTATCCTACTCGCTTATTCCTTTAGTATCCGCGTCGCTTCTAGTTAGCTCGTCCTTAGTCTTATCGGTTTCCTTGTACGCTAAAATAGCCTAACTAGCTTGTAGCTTGTAGTACTTAGCTAGCTCCTTCTCGAGGTCCTTTATAGCCGCTAGCTTCTTACGAAGAATATCGTTATATACTTAGTCGATATCTTCTCTATTAATAATACGCTTAAGTTCCTCTTTATTTAGCCGGTTCGTTAGGGCTACTAAACGTTACTTACGACGCTACTTTTAGTCGGTTACGAAACGGTATCGGTCTAGGTCGGCTTCGTCGGTCTATATAGCTATACTTCGAAACTACTCGGTTTCTCTAAGTATCTCTACCTAGGTACTAACGTAGCTTATAGCTATATACTAATTAGTTAGGACCTTAGGCTTAGGCTTAAGCTTAGCCTCCGTCTCGGTTTCTCTATTAGCTAGATTAGTCTTTACTATAGTAGTTCCCTAAATAGAAGATCCCTTTATATAGTCTAAAAGTATAGTCGGTTCGTACGCTTCCGGCAAGTTTCTTACTATTACCTATTTTGTAAGGAGGGCTCGATAAACTATCTTACTAGATCCTACCGCTTATAACTATATCGCTATAATATCGGACATTAGCCGGTTCTCGTCTATGTAGCTAATTTTCGTATCCTAATCGGAAACCTTCTCTTTACTTAGCTCCTAAATCGTATTAATCCGAGCTAGGTCTAGCTTGTTTAGCTAGTTTTAGTCGTTAGCTAGTAGGTAGACAAAGTTACTCTTAATACGAATTCGTAGTTCGTTAAATTCTCGTAACCGATAGAAACGCTCGTTCTTCTATTCTTTAGTTAAGGCTCCGAGCTTAGACTTACTAGCTCGGGATCTCGTAGTACTACCTAGCTTAGGCGTTAGCTTCTTACGCTTCGGCTTTTCCTTAGTCTACTTAGTTAGGGTAGCTAGAATCTCCGACCTAACTTCCTATAGAGATATCTTATCGCGTAGCTTATATATAGTCGTCTCCTTATCTAGTTCGTCGTCGCTCGATATATAATCCTTTAAAAGGTAGTCCTTTATTTCCTTTAGTTCCGCTTTATTAGGAGTAGGCTTATCGCTAGACTAAGCTACTTTCTCTTTCTTCTTAGTCTTCTATTTCTTGTTTCGCTTTAGGATTAGTACCTTAGGAGATAGCCTATCGTCGCTAAGCTCTAGCTAAAAACCTCCGCTAAATAGGTTAGTTCTCTTAGGCGGTTCCTTAAATAGCGAACGCCTATCGAACGGGTTAGTTCTCTTATTGCCTACCGTAAAGGTTAGGGACGCCTTCTACTTAGTCGCCTTCTACTTAGTCGCTAGCTCCGTTAGGGCCTAGTTCTATTTCTCTATAATATAGGTACGCTCGCGCTTATTAATTACTATAAAGGTTATAGGAGCTTCTAGGACGGCATTTCGTTACTCTCTTTATATAGCCTATTCGCGCGCGCGCTCGTATAGTTCTTTATAAGTCGGTAGCTTAGTCTTAGGCGGTTTGGCCGTATAATCTTCTATACGATCTTCTATACTTACTATAATAGATATCGTAGTCTAGGTATACTAGGCTATTATTAATATCGCGCTACTAATGTCGCTTTATTAATATCGCGTAAATATAAAGTTATATCTATACCTAATAACGTAATTAAACCGCGCGTACCTACCGTTTACGAAGTAAGCTTTTACGTACTTGCCTAATCTAATCTAATACTTCTAATAATTCCTCTCGGTTAGTTACTAGCGGTAGCGACGGTTATATACCCTTACTAGGTTCGGCGGTATAGCCTCCGTTCGTACCTATTTATCCTCTCCTAGTCCTACTTTCTTCTATCTAACTAGGTACTTAATAATCTCCTTTCGATTCCGGCCTATACGTCTTATACGTCGTTCCCTTAATACCTCTATTTCTAGTAGTATATCTCCTTAGTCGATACGCGTTCTTAACGGTTACCTAGTTACTCGCTTATAGGGATCGTCTATATTCGGGTATAGTTCTAATTCTTAGATAGAGACTATAGGATATATCTTCTAGTTCCTTAGTAGATTAATCTAGTATACTAAACCCGAAGATATTACCTTCTTTACCTAATACGGTCCGATTCTTAGTAGCGTTAGCTTCTAGTTCCTAATTCCCGGTATAGCGTAGTTCTTTAGTCGTAGATAGACTAAATTACTAATAGCTAGTTTCTATAGTAGATATTGAGAATCGTATCGTTACTTTATCGCTACTTAAGTATAGGCCACGTTATTCTCTACTTCCTTACGATAGATCTCTCGTTCCTTAGCTAGGTTAGCTCCTACTCCGGTTACTACTATCTACGCTAGTTCCCTAGGATTGAAACCTATTAGTACCTAGTTAGGCGATAGCCTAGTTAAGGCGTTAACCGAATTATTTAATACTAGTTAGATATACGGAATAGCGTATTCTAGTTCTATATCTCTATCCGGATATTAAGTAAGGAAGAATCGTAGAGTAATCTTAACCGTTTAGTTCGTTCGCTTAGACTATCCGTCCGCTTGTAGATAATAAGTAGTCGTTATTAATAGCTTGACCTTTAGTCGCTTAAAGATAGCTTTCTATATCTCGGCCGTAAACTTTAGATCTCTATTGGATATAATAATAGTTAGTAATCCCTAGTAGTATCGGAATAGTTTGTCTAGTAGTCGGTTTGCCTAAGCTTTAGCTAAGTATTTATTATTTCCTACGACTAGCAAGACCTTCTTAGTATACTTATCGGTTACTATAAGTACCGCGTTTGTCTCCTACGTCGACAAAGCTATAATAAAGTCGATCGTTATTATATAAAATAGTATAGGGAGGGACTAGATCGGGTTTAAGGCTCTATATAGTCTATATCGCTAAGTCTTTAGCTCTATGTATTCCTAGCAATATCTCAAGTACGCTTTTAGTCGCTTCGCTAGTTTCCTAATATAGTACTAATCGTTAATACGTACGTAGGCTCGATAGAAACCGATATAGTATTAGTTATTATAGATACTACTAAAAACATCTCCTTCTAGGACTTTTAGTATATAGAGCCTTTGTCCGTCGTTCTAAGGCTTATCGAGCTATATTAGTTCCTCTTCGTCTACTAAGAAGGATATTGAACCTAGTTCTACTATTTAAACTATTGCCTTTATATTACTCTAGTACTTATCCTCTTTATAGGCCTTTAGTAACTATTGCTTAAATGCCTTATCTATTTATAACATAGTTGCATTATTAGTCTAGAGCTCTTCTAGTACGTCGCCTTCCGGATAACTATCGTCTACTATTTCTAGTCGCGATAATATATCGGGTACTATATAGTCTCTTCCTAGCTTATAGACTACCTTTAGTCGAAAAAGCGATAGGTACTAAGATAACCTCGTTAGTCGGTTATTAAGCTTATCTACTAATAATAAGGTAAGTACTATCTAGTTTACGATTCCTATAGTTATAGTATAGTTAGTTAGTACTATTATAGTTAACTCGTATACTTCTACTATCTATCGCACTCGCTTAATTATCTATACCAAGTATATAACCTCTAGCTCGGTTAGCTAATATCTCTACTTAGCGCTTAATAGTATCTTCGATAAGAAAAGGATTAGTTATATCTTAGTCCTACTCGGATTTTTAGTAATCGTATCGCTCTTGATATAGGTAATTATTGCTCTAAATCCTCTTTTCTTTAAAGTATCTATATAGATATATAATAGTCGGTTCCTTGCGAAGTATACTAGTATTAAGGGCTTCGCAAATACCTACTATAGAGCCTTAAAAGTAGCTATCCGTTCGTCTATTACCTCGATTTGTATAGTAGCTATATAGTGTTTGCGGCTATAACCTACTACTAGTACTTACTTAAGTCTCTTAGTCTTAATCTTTTATAAGGACTTAGTAAGCTAAGTATAGTATCCAATATAGGTTCGTAGCTATCTAGTTAGCCTAAGGTAGTATTTAAGATCCTTTAGCGTTCGTAGAAACCTTAACTTTGTAATAGCGGCTAGTTTATTAGTTACTATTATAATACCTAGAGCGTCTACTCGTTAGCTAAGTAGCTAAATTAATAGGTATCTAATAAAAGCCTTCTTAGGAGTAACGGTAAGCTAATATAGATTAAGGGTATTAAATACACGATTTAGGTAGTCTAAATACTCGTCTAGAGTTAGGCTATAGATAACGATATTATTAATAAAGGCTTTTACAAACCCGCTTACGCCTTTAGTTCGCAAAATCCGATCGATCTATCTTTAGATATAAGATAGAGCGTTTTTATATCCTATTACGGCTATATTGTAAGTTTCTTAGCCTCGGTAGGACACTATAGACAGTTTGTATCTATCTTCTTCCTTAACTAACTATTAGTAGAAGAACGCTTTTATATCGATAGTAGAGATAAACTTAGCTCCCTATACTATAGATAGTACGTCGCCTTATAGCGGTATTAGGTAGGCGTCTATTATTGTAATACGGTTAAGGCTACGGATATCGACTACTATCCTACCCTTACGTCCCTCGGCTAATTCCTTCTATACTATAAAGGTAGGGAAACTAAACGACGTTAGTTCCTTAGTCTAGTATATTCGTCCTTAAGCTTATAGCTTATTATAGACCTTGTCGATTACCTCTCGTTCCTTAGGACCTATTAGATAGACCTTGTAGGCTAATTTAGCCCTAGCTACTTTCTAGTCGCTTACTAACGGTATCGATATTTAGTCCTCTAGTTAAACTTTAGCAAAACGGCTATCGTCGGTAAACAATTACTAGTATTAGTCTAATAGGGCGTTATACTTGCTCCTAGTTTCTTCGTTACTAAATAATATAGTGCCTATTAGGCTAGGCTTCTCTAGTTCTAGCCCCTCGGTTATAATAATAAACGATAGTAGGACTCTCGGTTTCCTTCTATTCTATATTATACTTATTACTATAGTAGTACTATTAGGGAAATATATCTATCGGTCGGCAAACGATAATACTAGCTTCTCTCTTAATATTAGATCTATACCTAGTAGGATACTAGTAGCTAGCCTATTTACTAGATAGGCCTTTGTAGATATAGTAACTCCGTTAGCAAATACTATATCGATAATTATTTCTTCTTCGAGGTAGGTAATCTTATTACCTACTCCTTGAACTAATTTAGATTAAGATACCTTTATTAGTATTTTATTTAGATATCGCTATTGCGCTAGAGCTCGGTCTATAAGCGTAATTAGGTTACCGCTATCTAGATATATCTCTATTGCCTATCCGTTAATATAAGCCTATACTATAGTATATCTAGTAATCTCTTCCGTTTACTTATCGGATCGGATAGCCGCTAGGACTTTTACCGATACTTAGTCTATAGATACGAATATAGCTTATTAGACGACGTAAACTCCTATCGATATACTATATACATATACGTTAGATCGATACTTAGTTAGTTAATATCTAGTATATCTACTATATTAGCCTTAGCGCTATTGCTTTCCTACTTATCTTCCAATCCCTTAGTAGATCTAATATATAGTACTTCCTCTTTATCTAAATCTTCTTTATCTCTATCCTTAGTTACCTCTAACTAATTAGAATTAAACTTCTTCTTCTAGGCAAATAGCTTTAACGGTTAAGCCTTCTTATCGCTAGTCTTATTAGTAGCTTTTAACCCTTTTATATATTCTCGTTAGTTAGGCTACTTTCGAAAGCTCTATTAGTTGCCTAATAGTACGTCTCGTCGCTACGACTATAATCGTATATTGTTAGTCTATAGCTTCCGGTACTCCGAGCGCTAATCTGTCGATAGATAGTAGTCTCGAGAGTCTCGTTCTCGTACTAGTTACTTACCCGTTTCCCGATTAGTAAACGGTCGCGATAAAGGTATCGCTATAGTACTTACTATAGTACGATAGTTCTATCGTCGAGCTAGTTTAGCCTATATCGGTTACTCTTCCTTAAGTCGCTATCTAAAAGATACGATAGTATCTTAGTTCGTTAGTAGCTAGATACTATGACGTAGCTCTATATCGATACTATTCTAGGTATACGTTAGTTACTAGGTCTTATTAGTTAGGCCCGAGTTACGAGTATAGCGGATTACCTCGCTAAGGTATCTATCTATATTTCGTCGGTTAGCCGTATCGGTTAGAGAATATTTAATATAAGCTAGCTTATATAGTAACTCTAATAGTAGAGCCTAGAAGTTCTCTCGCAAAGTCGTAGCCTAGTAATCTAATCCTAGAGTATAGCGTAGACCTTCCTTTGCTAGGTTTTCTAATATATTAGTATACTAAGTTAGAGTAGTACCCTATAGTACTACTAGTATTCTAGCCTTAACTCGTTCTACGCCTTAGTAGATAGCTATATCTTTTAGTCGGTCGATAAAGGTATTAATATCTTAGAAGAAAGTATTAGATCCTACGACCGTTAGGTCTTCCTTATCCTTCGGTAGATCGGGCTAGAAGAAACTAATCTCTTAGTCCCTTAGTCGGTCTATACTATTAGCGTTATTAATCGTTCCTTAGTTTCCTACTCTAAGTATATTACTAGCTAGGTTACGTTCCGTATTATTACTAATTTTAGTAAATACTTAGGTAACCGCTTCTCGAATTACGGCAATAACTTCGGGCGTAAGCCTAGTTACCGGTTCTAGCTAGTTCGATATATTACTAGATATACTAGTTACTTATATACTTAATGTTTCTAGTCTAATAGTCGAAGATAATAATAGTCGGATAGTCGTCGTAGATATAGAGGTAGCTAATATAGGAGTAGCTAATATAGGGATAGCTAACTATACCTTAGTAGGTAACCTCTACGCCTTACTTAGTAACTTCCCTATTTCCTTAGTAGTTACTATAGGAGAATTTAGACTATAGTTCCTTCTATAGAATAGTAGGAAGGCACTCTAGGCTTGTTATCGGTATATAGATAAGTCTAGCTATATAGGTAGGTAGGTCTCGGTCGCTACAAAATCCTATAAGAAGTATAAAAGGTAGGCCTTAGCTTCTACGTTAGTAACTCGGTTAGTTTACGTAAATATAGTAAAAGACCTAACTTCGTCTATTAGTTCCTCGAGTAGGTTTATTCGCGGTAGACCTATAGAGTAGTAGGGATAAGTAGTAGAGTCCTTAATCGAGGTCGGCTCTTAGATCTAACTCTATCCTAGTAGCGTCTCGTATAATACCTAGTAGAGAGTATTAGTACGTACAAAGCTACTAATTATTATGATTGTAATGAGTTGGTTAATTTAGTCTAGAGTAGAGAGTTCTCGCTAGATACAAAGTAGGAGCCATGAGTCATCCTCCATTAGTCATGTGCTCCCCTGTTCCTTCCTATCTCAGTTCCTTCTTACCTTCTGTAGTTTATGCAATTCAGTAGGCAATTCACCAATGTCTCGGTCTGTACCATCAATTCACAACATGCTCGAGCAGACCTGAGACCGGAATCTACCAGCTGTGTCCGACTATTAATGCGCCACATGCTTTGCCCTAGGGAAGCGCGGAGTTCATTGGACTCGGGTTCCTCGTCTTCGTGACAATCATTCTATGCGAGCGGTTTGGTTCGCCAATTATGAAGAGTTGTGCCGTGGTCCTTGGACTACTTGTGGGCTGCATTGTCGCTGCTGCGTGCGG
Source organism: Pseudocercospora musae (assembly GCA_001578225.1). NCBI lineage: Eukaryota > Fungi > Ascomycota > Dothideomycetes > Mycosphaerellales > Mycosphaerellaceae > Pseudocercospora > Pseudocercospora musae. The sequence goes on from LFZO01000700.1 coordinate 8,847, forward strand.
CTACTTTGACCGTTCTGGTAAGAATCGCCATCATGGAGGAAATGTGTCGAGATACTAATGGATACAGGAATCGATGCTGCTCCAGTCGCCAGCTTTATCTGGGTACACACATTCCCACTGAGTGTATATGGACCGATTGTCCTGCCATTACTTGCCGTTTAAATCGTCTTGGCCATGGAAGCGATCGGAGACATTACAGCCACTTGTTATGTGTCCAAACTGCAAGTGGACGGCCCCATGTTTGACAGTCGCATTCAGGGCGGTGTGCTCGCAGACGGCATCAACGGCATTCTAGCTGGACTCTTCACGATCACACCAATGAGTGTCTTCGCCCAGAACAACGGAGTCATTGCTCTGACAAGATGCGCGAACCGAAAAGCTGGCTATGCTTGCTGCTTCTGGCTTCTCATCATGGGGATATTCGCCAAGTTCGCCGCTGCGCTGGTTGCCATCCCAAGTGCAGTACTCGGCGGAATGACAACCTTCCTCTTCGCCTCTGTTGCCGCATCTGGTATCAGAATCATTTCCACAATGCCATTCACGAGACGGAATCGATTCATTCTCGCCGCATCGCTCGCTGTCGGATTTGGTGCCACTCTTCAGCCAACATGGTTCAGCTATGTGTTCACATACTCTGGCGACAACAGAGCGCTCCTTGGCTTCTTCAATGCCATCGAATTGGTCATGGAGACTGGTTTCGCCGTTGCAGGCTTCTTGGCACTCTTCCTCAACCTGGTCTTACCTGAGGAGATTGAAGATGAGGATTCTCCAGAGCTCACTGCTAACAATGCTGACGAAAATGATGGCAGGGAAGAATGGGATAGAATCAATGCTACAAAGAAAGGTGATCAAGGAGAAGGCGAAGTGAAGGCTTTGTGAGTTATGTAACCACAGGCATTCTAGATCCTTTTGCAAGCGATACTTCGTATATACGCCATAAAAGGCTTTCGGATTACTCAAGACCAACTTGTGAGCATTCTCAGCACCTTCCTTCTCGTGCTTGTAATTCCTGTGAGTGAATGTCGTTCGGCTATCCCAATCAAGCAATCCGGTCTCGGCCATCTCGAAGTGGAGGTGGCTCGTTGCTCCTTCTGGCCCTCACCCCTCTTCCAGCTCATAAGAATGCATTGCATGGCTGCCAGTGTACGTAGAGTGCTGCATAGCGTAAGTCGAAATTTGAAACCAATTCCTTCTCCTATTATCTCTCCATCATCACGCGTTACTCAATCACAGTTTCAAGAATGTCAACAGAAACCGCAACCAAAGCACCACCACCACCACCACCACCCAAAGAAACCTTCCACTTCATCAACGATCCAGCAGACGCCATAAACGAAGCCCTCACAGGCCTCACACACCTGAAGCCCAAACTCTCCTACAATCCCGAATACAAAGTCCTCTACCGAAACGACCTTCCAACATTCTCCGCCTCCTCGCACGTCACAACCATAGGTTTCGCAGGAGGAGGACATGAACCTATGTTCGGAGGCTTCGTCGGAGCCAACTATTTGAGTGCCTATGTCTCCGGAAACATCTTCGCGTCACCAACAGCAGCACAAATCTTCGAAGCCATCAAAATGTGCCAGCCAACAACATCCGGGGAAAGTATGGGGACGTTGGTTGTGTGTGGAAATTATACCGGAGATATTTTGAATGCTGGGTTGGCGATTACGAGGGCACAGGCTGCGGGGTATAAAGTTCATTTCTGTCCTGTTGGGGATGATGTTGCGGTTGGGAGGAAGAAAGGTGGAAAGGTTGGGAGGAGAGGGTTGAGTGGACATCTTGTTGCTTTGAAGAGTGCTTGTGCTTTGGCTGAGAGGGGGGAGGGTTTGGAGAGGGTTGCTGAGGTTATGGAGTATGTTGCGGGGAATGTTGGGACGATTGGAGTGGCTTTTGACAGGTGTGTTTGTGGAGATCAGTTCTTGCTTGAGCAGAGAGATTGATGCTGACTGCTGAATAGAGTTGCTTTGCCGAATGCCACTTTGACTGATCTACAGACGCTTCCTCCTGCCACGATTGAGCTCGGTATGGGTGCTCATGGCGAGCCAGGGTTGCAACAGATCTCACCTATTCCTACTCCAGAGGCTCTTACTTCGCAGATGCTTGATCTTCTGCTGGATGTTTCAGACAAGGATCGAGCTTTCATTCCGTTCTCGAGCTCGACCAACCCAAAGACCGATGGCGAGGTAGTGCTTTTGCTGAATAGCCTAGGAAGCACGTCGGATGAAGTCTTAGCACGATTTGCAGAGCTGGCGAAGGTCGAGCTCGAGAAACGCGGCTTCACCGTACGAAGGCTGACTCTTGGTCCCCTGGTGACGAGCCTCAAAATGAGCGGATTTGGAATTACTGTGTGGAGACTGCCTCCGGACAGTGGCGAGGCAATGGATCGAAAGCTCGCAATTGACCTCTGGGACTCGCCAGTCGATGTTTTAGCTTGGCGGCAATAGTACCTATCCTAGTCGACCCGAAAGACTTCTTCCAGTGGCTGCCACCATCCCTTTTCATCTGTGCTCCCTGTGCTACCCGGTACAAGTGACTCTTGCATGCCGTCTGTCATTTGCCACCTTGAAAGAGAATATCTCTCAGCTACTGCTCCTATAATAGGCAATACATGCGAAGCTTGGAACCCACTCACCACCTGCGTACTTCTGGATTCGCTTTCATCTTCTCCATGTCGCCATCGAGGTCGGTACCAACATATTTCATCGATGCAAACAATGTCATAGAAGACTCGTCCAGGAAGATCGAATAGTCGACGATGTTGCAATCTTTGATCTGCTGAAGCACAGCTGGCCAGACGGCGGCATGGCAGTCCTTGTATGCTTGCAGTGATTCGCGCTTCAGGCGCACGATCTGTGCAATGCGACGCGGTTCTGCAGTCATGGCTGTTTGGTCGTATTTATGTTGATGAAGGTTGGTGCTGGTTGATGTCTTTTTAGATCGGCTGTGGTCGGACTTGCCGTTTATGAGAATGAGAGCTTTGTGTTTCCCGTCGGTGTAGCTTTTGCCGAGGTTGGATTTCTCATGACATATTCGTGATATTGACTGTGCTACAACTTTGCCATCTATTATGCTTAGCGGCGCCACATGCTGTGACCGAGTCTTTACACTTGCTGACAGGCGTCCACGTCGTTCTGGATCCGAGTAGTCGCTGCTCCTCAATTGAAAGTTTTGCGACAGGGCAGAACTTGCGAAGAAGTACTGATCGTTTCCGAGTGGCTCCCCAGCGCAGCGATCTTGCTCAAGAAAAGCGTCAAACCATGCACAACGCCCAGACATTGAGTGTCTGGCAAGGACCGGGTGTTCAGATACAGTAGCACGCACGTGCATTCGTATGCGTCTGATCAGCAACGACCAAGCACAAATGTGAAGGATCGCTGGCGACCATGTCATCAGCCTGTGTATGAGCCGAAGATCAATGCTCTGCCTGTGTTCTCAAGTACACGGCCCTGTGCCTCCTCGATCATTAGTAGGAGGTGAGTCGTTCTGATAAGGACCTCTAAAACGATTGTCAGCCATTTCAAATATTTCGAGATCTTTCACGCTTACCTTCCAGCTCTACTTGGTAGCTGACAGGAGCATCCATTTCGCTAGCGAATAGTACAGGTATGTCACGACGCCATTTCTGCTCCTTTACCCGGAACTTAATCCCAGCATTGCCTCCTCCGGTGTTCAGCCAGAGGATGGTCGAATCTCTTCGTGGATCCATGGCGTTTGCAGCACTATTAGCCTTGGACCTGCTACTAGTTGCAGTCTCGTCATCGTCACGGATGATGTTCACTGTCTCGCCATCAGACCATTTCTTACTCTCGCAGTGATCTGCCAACCAGTGTCGCCAGACACGAATGGTGCCTCTGCAAATTTCTTGTACACTGCAGAGCAGACCGCGGGTGCTCTCACGCTTGCCTAGATAAGCCATGGTCTCAAGCTGGGAAAAGGAGAAATCCGCATCGATGCCAATCGTCCTTGACACTACGCTGCCAGCGTTTGCCAATTTGGTTTTCACAGCATCGGCAGCAACATATGACCTTGAACCAGGTATGTCTCCAGCAGGATGAGGTCGAGGGATCGACAACCAATCTGGTTCTTGGTTCATTGGCCGGAAACGTGTGTACAAGTCTCCCATACGCTTGATTATCCCGGCTCGATCCCTTTGCTCTTGTACATCACAAACCAGTCCTTCCATACCGGCAGTACCTAAGGAGGAGCATATTACTTTGGACATGGTCCATTTCGCGCTCGGCGGACCGCATTCGAGATACAGTGCTGATTGAGCATCTCCATCAAGGCATGCTGCGAGCTGGAGTCGGTGACACAGCAAGCGTAGTATCAGAGAGTGGAATTGACGACAAGTCGGCGAGAAGTGGATGAGATCTTTGGAGGCGAAATGGCCAAATATGTTTAGGAGTAGCTGCATCAGGTAAGCCAGTGCTTGGTCAATGCGAGCACGATCGATCTACTTCGTTTGGCAGGGCAAATTTGTCTTGAGGAATCTTCGCTGTATCGGTCATGGTCACTGTGTCTGAATGGCAAAGAGCAATGGCAGTTTAACAGAGTATACGATACAACGATATGGGCGATGGCTAAACGTCAGCGGTCCAAAGGATGATTGCTGCAAGTCACGAGGGGTCGCGTCATCTTGGCGCTGTATTACCGAAGTCTGTTCGACGCGTTTACCCGCCGAGTCACCTCAGCTTCATTATTCATATCGTATTTCACGCAACGTCTTTGTGGCCACGAGTCACGACCGTAGACCAACTCGGATCGCAGCGAGAAGCGGGCGACTGCCTCAGCTGCCTGTCATGGCCAAGGACAACGAGCAAGGCCTGCATGGCTTCGTGATGCGACAGCGACAGCGACAGCATGGCGATGGTGGGTACGATGGACAGAACGATGTGGTCGATCTGTCTGAATGCAAGGTCGCACCAAACGGCAAGAAAGGCTCCGCGTCTGCCAACATGCAGACAGCTAGATCCAATGCTCGGCGTCCGAGTACCAGATCTGGCAGCCGGACAGATTCGGCGCCTCATGCACAGCACAATATCTTCGTCACTACTGACGCCAGCGCCGCTGACAGGACATCGACTGCTGGAAGCGCAAGAGATGGCCAACACAAGACACAGCAGCAGCTTGAGAACTCACAGCCTAAATCAAGAAATGTCCATGAACCAAGTGACTACGATCACGGCGTTGAAGAAGAGAAGTACACCCACGACCAAGAATTTGTGGACGGCTCAGGCAATGCTCAACGACAGCCAAGAATTTCCTCCGGCGATGCGCACCATGAAACAATGCCTCAGAGCACGATCCACAAACGCCTGAGCGGTGACTCTTATCCAGAAACGACTTCCGGCACTCCATCAGTCGTGGACCCGAATGCCATGCAAGGCCATCAAGGACAAATCAATCAATATGCTCCTACGGCCATGCCTTCTCGTGGACCAGGTGGCCGAGCGATCCCACCAGGTGGCGAGCACGTTCAAGCTCAGGCACCAACGCCTAAGCCGCCCCTACGTGCTGGGCTCGAACCACCGAACTTGTACAGCCAACCAGGACCGAAGAACACGACTGCGCTGATACCAGACGTGCCTCAGGGCTTCTCATTCGCACTCGCTCAGCCTACTCAGCTCAACATGGCAAGACCCGGCCAGCAGCCTGCGCAGGCTCGCGCATCGCAGCCCAATCATCTGCAGCAGCCACAGCGTCAACATCAGCAGGAGCAGGTGATGTCGCAGCAAGAGCAACAGCAGCAGCAAGTTCGAGCATCAACGCGAAACGGCCATAGGTCAGTGCCCACAGATCAGGCCCAGCATGGCTCAGAAGTGCCAACCAAGGCACATACTCCAGCAGAGCATGAGCCGCAGCAGCATCCCGTGGTGGGCGGACGTGGCGAGACACGATCACCTTTTGAGCATGCACAACAACAGCTACTTTCCAAGCAACGTGCAAACCGTACAGGGAACCCACTGCAGCAGCGCCCAGTCCTACCATCCGAAGCAGAGCAGGAGTACTCTGATGGAGCGGATCCCGGCTTTAACGGCTATCCTTCCGTCAATGGCCATGACGAGCAATATCCGCCAGTGGACGAGAGTCTCGATTACGAGGAGAAAGAGCTCGTCAAGATGGACTACAGCCATCTTAAAGCAATGCCATTTGACACTGATCCGAACATGTTACCCTTTGAATTCGATTCTGCTGAGCAACCAGACACGCTTGACGAGAAGTTCAAAGCGGCGGCAAGCCTGCCACCGGACACCCAAGCCGACTTCCTTGGCACTCTCAACCTTGAAGAGTGGGAGCAAGCTGGAGACTGGTTCCTCGTTCGTTTCGCTGATCTCGCAACGCGCTTCAAGAATGCCCGTAATGCCAAGCGTAAGGCTGCACGCGAATTCGAGAGCGAAATCGAGCGACGCCACGAGATGGTGGCCAAAAAGCAGAAGCTCACAGAGATTGCCATGAACAATATGAAGGAGAGTGGCGGAAAGGTGCTCCAAGGTACACCGAAGAAGACGAGAAAGGTCAAGTGATGCTCAATGCAGGAATGCTTGATGACGGCTTGAATGTCTCAAGCAACATGTGGATTTCGCTGTGGATTCGGGACTTCTGCATGCAGGAGCGATTACAAGCGCGGCGTTTCCGGCTGTGGGATGAATGCATGAGATATCGAGGATGGCTAATGACTGACGCACTGGCATGATATGGCTGCATTTGCTGGCGCACGATACCCATCTGCTTGGACTTATTTGCTAGCATTACACTTACCACGTAGTTACTCGAGATCGAATGACTGATGAAGCTTGAACCGCACGGCTTCCGACCCCACATCTACAAGTCTTCAACAAGGAAGTGTCGTCAACTTGCATCCGGCAAATTGATCCTCCAAATGGCAGGTTCGCTTAGGTACGTACTGTGCTTGATGTGGTAGAGTGGTACGTACGGCGTCGGTGTTGTCAAAAGTCCGCGCCGTGCTACCACGTCCGCTTTTATGCATACCACACCTTACCAGTCGCGCTGTGCTTGCCTCGTCTCCTGCCATACACCACACACCGGCTACATACCTTGGGTACTTCTTCGCGGCAACAAGCCCCGAGAAATATGCTTAGATGCTTGCATCTCCGCACTGCACTCCTCCACACTTCTCAGATGGCGGGCAGCCACAAGACAATTTTCTGCATGTTCGCGATAAAGTACTTGAATACCTGCCCTCTACACATCCTTATCGAGGTGGTGTCAAATCCACCCACTTGAGCCTTGCACCAAGTCCCGCGCTCTCAACTGAAGCCACGTAGCACGGAGGTTATCGACCTTGTAGGCTGACACTCACCCCTAGCATGCGAACAGATCAGGTTCCATGATGCCGTCTTCAATTGAAGACGTCGGTCTCCGCTAAAAGGCGTTCGTATAGCCTGGTCCAGGCCCTGCAAGTTCTTATCTAAGGAATGCCTACATATGTAAAGAAAAGAAGATTTGCTCTCCACATGCACGGCGGCATATGATGATAAGGCTTGTACCGGATTGGGGGAGCTCTGTAGGATCTTGATGTTGCTCCTACTACACTCCTCCGTCAAGGCCGTTCAGCTGATAATAATCTCCAAGAAATGCATCGATTCATCGGTTGCATTTGGGCGTGAGGGAATGGGTGGGTGATGCTGATGATGATGTGATGCCAGGATACCGACACGAAACTTCGCTCCGTCGCTAATCATCCCCAGGCTGGAGATGTAGAGTGTGCATATTATGTAGGCAGTTCAAACCCCGATGGCGAGGATCTGCCAGAGTGCAGAAATTAGAAAGTCTGGAGATACCGTATGTACCAGTCTGTGAGAGGAAATCCGATGGCCCCCCGGCATGGAAGATTTCGTCATGTTCGATGCTCGAGACGGTGCCGCTGCAAGTCTGTTTACCGATGCAAGTCTAGTTTCAAAAAAAAAATCATCTCGGGGAAGGTTTCATTGGAGATGTGTGTGTGTGTGTGTGTGTGTGTGTGGTTCGGTTCTCTGCAGTACGTGTGGGAGAATTGCGGAGCGTGTAGGCGAAATCGATGAGAAGCAGCCACGTCGATATCTCCACGGGCTCCGCAAATCTGGAGACGAGAATTGCTTGGAAGTTGGAAGCGATGGATGGAGAAGAACAGAGTTTCGCGCCTCCACATGCAAGAACCACTTGGTAAGAATTTGGTAAGAATTGTTGGTGTGAGCACGACATCCCCAATCAACCGTCCGACCGAGCATCCGCGGCTCTTGGGCGTGGCAGATGCGCTGCAGAGCAACGCATTGGTGCAGTCGTAGAAGCGATCAACATGCTCGTTGAGAGTACGAGCAGTAGTTGAACGTGTCAGCTTCGAAATAATCCCAGCATCACCGACAGCCGAGGCCGCGGAAAGATGTGCGTGAGATGTGCGTGCTCGTGCTCGCTAGAACTGGTGAGTGCGGTATCACGTCACTGCAGGCGGTGAGAGCGATGAAGATTCAAATGACATATATCATTCTATTGCCAGTAGTGTGAGTAGCAACAGGTGCTGGCGCTACGCCAAGTGACTGAGGAGAGTCGCGCACTGCATCAGCTCAAGGGCATCAAGATCAAACCCTTCACACTTGCCAGTCTGGTTCGACCGCTGGTATCATGGGAGCATATCAGTATCAGACCCAATTGCCATAGCCATAGCCATATTCGCCAACCCATCCCAGCAGGTCTCGCGACCGCAAGTTCTTTTCTGTTCGCCACAGTTCGCCGTTCCGCTCTATTTCGCTAGAACTCCTTGCTGTTAAATCAATAACAATAATAATAAGTAGTACTCGCTTGTGTGTCCATCATCTATCCGTGACTGTGCCCGAAAGGCCAAGTCCATTACTCTATCAATTGACCGGTTCTGTCATTCTGTACTATCGTTCCAGTGTACTCGAATTCGAACAACGGCAAATGGCTAGATTCTTTCAGAAAGATCGTTGCCTGCCTCGCTTTGCCGCGCACTGCTTTGGCCACTGCTGATGCCACTGCCTGGATTGGAAATGTCTTTGATTTCCCTGACTTGGTAAATGCTCTCCTTGTTTGCAACCATGGGCACAGGGAGCTTTCTCTGTGCACCGTCACCAGCTTCCATGATCTCGCTAATTCGCAGACCGCTATGCTGAGCTGGAACATATGGCTGCTGGCCGTCCGCCGACGGCTCAACTGGAGCAAGTGCTGGCGGTGGTTGGTGGGCCAGAGAAAGGTGGTGTAATGTCGGAAGCTGAACGCCATTCGCGTGGAAAAACTGCGGCCGAAGTCGCGGAGAGTGCGAAGGCGTTGCAAGCGGGGTATGATCGGGAGTTGGAGAAGTGTCCGGGTGCGAGAAAGATGGCGATGGCGGCGCCGTGGACTGTGGAGATCCTGGTCTCGACTTCTTGTAGGGTCTGTGGTCATCTTCGTCATGCGAGTGGGACCTCGACATGGGCTGCGATGTCGGATTTGAGGAGTAGTGGTATGAAGATAGTGAGGGCATGCGACCAGTGTTGTAAGGATGGTGGTACGGTGTATGCCTCGTTGGTAGATTCAGATGCTGATTGGGAAGCTGAGTGTTGTTTTCACGCTCGACTTGCGATGCCGCCGTAGCCAGCAAATTGATGTCCATTGGTCGATGGAGACTGCCACCTTGCGCTGGACTGATATCGCCACTGCTGTTGCGAGTAAGATAAGCGCCTGGAGTGCTGGTGTAGGTAGACGCATAAGAATGCGGAGGCGACACGTTCGGAGAGCTCAACTGTGAGTTTGGGGCGGAATGTGTCGTGTTCTGAACTGGAGGTGCCATGATGGGGTTCATGGGTGGAGGCGGCTGATGGACAGGAGTTTGCATAGGAGGTGAGTGCTGGCTAAACATGCTCGGCGGCTGATTCATTTGATTGAAGGCGTTCATGTGTTTGAGCTGATTCGACTGCTGCATCTGGTTCATGTGGTTGAGTTGATTCATCTGGTTCATCTGGTTGATTTGGTGGAGATGGTTCATTTGATTCAAGTGGTGCATCGCCGGGTTGTCGTACATGCCGCCTTGTATGACAGCAGCTGCGGCGGCTGCGGCGACATGTTGTTGCTTGTTGCCGCGGCGTGAGTTGGGGTTGTTGTGTATGCGCGAGTGACGAGTCAGTTCGTCGGATCTGCTAAAGCGTTTCGTGCAGCCGGGGAACTGGCAGGCGTGCGGCTTCTCGCCAGTGTGCGTTCTGATGTGTCTTGTCTGATGCTCGAGACGATGAAATGCCTTATCGCACAAAGGACACTTGTACGGGCGCGGCAGATCTGGGCGATGTTCGTCCTGGGTCTGCATTGCGACGCCGATGGGCGGCATTGTCGCCGCGGAGCCAGCCATGGGAGCGGAAGCAGTGGTCGGTGGAGTCGCGCTGGGCGGCAGGTGCGGCGTAGAAGGTGCCTGGGTGTTCTCGTCGGTCGAGGGCGAGGGCGGCTGCTGCGTTTGTTGCGAGTGGACCAAGTCGCTGAGGTTCATGTGGAAGGGAAGAAAGGGCCGCCTCGCTTGTCGCTTGGCTGGCGGGCGGGCGGGCGAGCTAAATTCTCTTTGCGTGGCAGTGACGCAGTACAACACGGGATGCGATGCGATGCGACGCGACGCGACGCGATGCGATGCGATGCCGACGCTGATCCGGGGGAGGTGTGCCGTGCGCAGGGGTCGTGGAGGAGGTGAGGTTGGTCGTGAGGGCAAGACTCAAGAGGCAGAGCAGTGGGTTGAGAAGATGACAGAACTACATAGGTGATAGTAACGGAATTCACCAGTGCCCACTGCCCAGTGCCAGTGGGCTGCCGGAGGAACTACCCACTCCACTCCACACAGGGGATCGATACAGTATCTCTGCACCGGCCTCCCTTTCTGCGTCATGCAGGAACCAGCCGCGACACCGTGGTCCACACCCTGTCGTGGGCGATGCGGCTGCCGAAGCTTGCCTGCATGCTACGGGGCACCCACGGGGACGTTCATCTCCCCTAGCCTCGCTCTGCGACTCGCGCCCTGCCCTGCTCTGCGACCGTCAGACGGGGCGGAGCATCCGTCGTGGCAGTGACACTCTCCCATCACTCGGAGCTACGGTGGTCTGCTTTGCACGGCAGCTGTTCGGCCTGCATGCGCTGCGCAACGTCGGTAGGGCTGAAGAAGCCATTACAATCAATTCAATCAGTTTGGCCGAGATGGAGACCCACCCTCGGACCGACAAGAAACCTCTTCTCTGAAAAGAATGCCAGGCCCGCAGCACGTAGGAGAGCGCAGTTTCACCGACGACAGCGAGGCCGAGATCTGACGAGTCGCCGGCGCAAGTCTCTGACATTGCCCGTATCACAGGCGCCAATTTTAGTTGGGATCGGAAAGGTGCTTTCGAATCGCAAAGTCATCCGCTGTCTCCTGTTGGGGGCGGTCAATAATGAGCCTGTGTCTCATCCCGCAACGTAGTACGTTCGGCAAGGATGTACCAGCACGCATGGCATGATGCGTGACAGCACAGGAACAGCGAGTGGGTGTACATAGTGCTCAGTGCCTGAGTGCGCGCTCCCCGAACCCAAAGCTCACGCCATGAACGGGATGCTTTTGTCGCCCACGGGAGATAATCTGGGGAAAGGAGTGCACTCCGCACGCGTCGTCCAACGCTGTTTACGGACAGCGACGGCTTTGCGACACGTTGCCTACCTGCTAATGCGCACACCTGTCAATGCAAAGCGATAAGAGTATGTGCCTTCACGTTTTTGCCAAGCCGCCGCCTCGCGATTTGCCATGGCACTCGCTTTTGCTGCCCACCGCGCAGACAGCGGAGCCTTGACGCACCTGCAGGCAGCAGCAGCAGCAGCATCCATATCTGGCTGCACATTCATTCGCGGATCCAGAAATTTGGAACCCGGCCGCGGATCCGGCAAGCCCTCCCTTTGGACCCCAAGAAATGAGGCTTCTCCGAACCTTCCACCTCCACACGGGGCAAGAGCACGCCGCACGGCTCCAACCTGAAGACTCTGGAGGCGCAGTAGCATATCGTCTGTGAGCCGCCTGATACCACAGTAGCAGACACCTTTGGTTCTGCTGGACGGAAACCGAGAGGAATCGTGAAGTGTTCTCCATCTCCTCCCAAAAACGCCAACTTCTTGCGCCGTCTACCAGTAGAATGTCGCGACTCGTTTGTCGACAGATCAAGCCACAATTCACATGCTGATTTGGAGCGAACTTCTGCGAAGTACGACAACTGTACTCTCCCCCTCCCCCTCCCCCTTCCCCCTTCCCCCTTCCCCCACGGACTGACCACGAGGCTGACCACGGAACGAGCATAGGCTACATCTCCTGGCAGGACGGAGTGTTTCACAAGCCTGCGGACAAAATGGCAGCGTCCTGGATGGGTGCACGCCCAAAGCAGAAAGCGCAAGCAATGGCGCGCGAGATATTATTGTTTACATCATCGAAGCAGACCGCTTATTATTGAGTATCTTATCGTGCGACTGCTGCGCTACCATCCATGATCCATCTAACCACAAGACTTCGATGCGCTGTGGCTGTGCAGCAAATGTGGGGGCGAGAGCATTTTGTATTCATCTACTATGTCTCTAACACACGATTGTTAGTCGTGACTCGTGACATTCACAGCACCGCCACCACCGCAGTAGTGTATTGCTACACAACATGGCCTTTCGCAGGCCGAGGTCTCGAAGGCACGAGGCTACGGCGGCTGAGAGAGCAGCACCCGATCTGCTCCGAAATGTGGAGAAGAAGCACTGTTGAGAAAATGACAAAGCGTTCCCGCGGCCCATGTAGGCTTGTAGCGGCCAGGCCTCACTTTGCGCCAAACTTTGCACGGGTAGGAAGTCTGTATCGGTACTTGTTCTACAGTAGCATGTGATGATGAACGTCTTCCACCTCCGCGAAACGACCGGAAAACAATTCTCTTTGCCCTCACTTCTCGCCGTCGTCATCCGGTCTTTTTTCGCTATCTTCTCCGAATGACACCAAGTCTGATTCTGTAGTATGTACCTTGCGCAAGCGCAAAGTAACCAGATCTTCATCACACACCATCACCTCATCGCCATTTTGCGAGGCTTTTTTTTTGCAATTTTCTTTCACATGATGATTTCATGTGGGCCAAGTCAGGCTGGCTTGCCTCCCACCATTTTCGCGCCGATTGAACATATGCGACTCTGACTGGAGCGGACCTGAGCCGTGCGAAACCTTTTCTTATCGCGAAGCTCCACATTCACACCACGCACGTGGTAGGCTCTGGTCTCCGAGCTGTTCCCGTCGAACACGATGCCCACGCTCAAGTCCACAGCTACTGATACCGGAGTGACGAGTCTCCTTGGCCTAGTCCTCCTTTACACTCTCCACATACGAAGTCATGGAAACCACGACAGACAGATTTCAATATTCGTAACCGCATCGGCATCGACTATTGCTACAGCCGAGTCAGCGAGGGCGTAAGGTGCAAGAATTTGCTCCGACCGAGATTCTCCTCGGCTGATGGGCGCCTTGATTCCGTATCATATAGCAAATGAGTCAAGCTTTTGTCAACACCCAGCATTGCCAGCCGAGTGCTGCTCGACAATCACCGTCTCCATTCCTCGATCCTGCTCCGCGCGCCTGCAATATCGAAGGTACCTACCCTTCCTGAAGTCACACTTCCGTCATCATCAACGTCTCGAGGCCGTCTCGCGGCTGGAAGCATGGACGGCTTGTCCAACAAGGCACGACCGAGACTCGGAGACAGGTAGGTTTGTGGAGTGCATTGAAAGACTCCGGTGATAGTTAGCCTTATTGTTCCTGATCTCCAAATCTGGCACACATCGTTATCATTGCCAAAAGGAGCAAGATTCTGATGAAGATACGACTCTTGGCTCTGGCTTGGATCGAGCCTTGATCCTGTCGAGCTGGCTATGGTGACCCATACTTGATCTCCTTTTGTCCGTATGACAACACAATTGTGTGGCCTTCACACATCGGCCAGTCGAACCAGACCAGCAAGTTGTCAAGAACGTGCCGATGGCTTCTCTGGCTTTCCTGGTAGTGTGCCGGTATAATCATAGCCTTGGCTAGTGAAGTCGGTAACTCGTTAGGCAATACTTGGTGCTCCGTACGGCCTATGCACATCTAGCTATTGAGCTCACGAACTTCCAACTGCATGGCGTCGTCAGATGCTCTCCATGACGGCGTTTGGTCAGCCTACTATCGCAGACAAGGAGATGGAGCATACTTCCACCAATGTGAATTTTCGACCGCGTCAATCGCCCATGTGCTGATGCTTGATATGGATTGGCAACAAGGTCGCTATTCGACAATCGTTCGCAAGATCTCGTTTGTTACATGTGCTCTCTGAAGAGCTCGAAGTTGATGATGTTTACTTGACGTTACGCGACCCCTGCGACCGCTTGCGAAAGACTCTTCTGAAAAGCCTTCCTAGCCACATCATGTCCAATATTCCTTCCAATGATGACGATTTTGCCACCAGCACCACCATCTTCGTCGCCACCCACAACGGCATCAATCAGCTCAAATATCTCTCTCACACCTTGCAAGACTTTCAATCCGCCTCCTTGCAGTGGTATCCGCCCCTTGATACGATGTATCTCCCATCCTGATAGACTTTTTGCACCTGGTAGCCGCGTCTCCCACAGTAAAGTCCTGAGCCATTTGTCCAGCTTCTCGAACCCGGCTGAACTCAGAACGGGAAGATTCACAGTTATGGTCCCGATAGCTGGATCCAGATGACTGTGACCTTTACTCGCGAACTCCAGATTCTCGCCAGATACATTGTCGTATGCGTGAAGATCGAGAATCAGACCTTCGAGTTGAGGGACTTGAGAATGGTCTGTAGTCTCGATTCTTGCTAAAGCGTTGATTGAGCGGACCCGAGTTTCGACGGCTTTGAGCTCGTCTTCCGTGACGAGGTCAGTCTTGTTGATGATCAAGACATCGGCATGCGAGATCTGCAAGTGTGCGGTCGATAGGAGTGGTCCGCCATGATCATGATCGCTGTGGACAGCTTCTTGGCCTTGTGGTGCGTCAAGGCTACGCAGTATGTTCTTGCCGTCGACGAGAGTTACGATGCCGTCCAGATAGATCGTGCTCCCGAGACCTTCGTCAACCCAGAACAAGGGAGCAATGTTGCCCGGATCAGCTAGACCTGTAGTCTCCAGGAGAATGTAGTCGAAGGCACCTCTGCGTTCCATCAAGGTTTCGATTGCGTTGACGCCGGAGTCCTTTACTGAGCAGCAGATGCAGCCGTTCGCCAGGTCGAGCCATTCTTCAGCTCGTTGGTCGCCTTGGCTGACGGTGAGTGATTTTTCGATGTCGGTGCTGTTACCGAATTCTGAAAGCCATCAGTGGTGGGAGGGGAGAGGGGAGAGGTTACGTTTGTTTCACTGACCCACCATTCAATATGACAGCAATTTTCTTGCCGTGGCGCGCTGTGAGTATGTAGTTCAACAAGCTTGTCTTTCCGGCCCCGAGATACCCTTGAGGTGGTCAGTGTATATCCTCTGAAGGCATGCTACGGGAGAGGGCGCAATTGATTAATGAAGTGAAGCAGAACAAGTCTTTCCGAGGTCTGAGCGTGATATGCTGAAGGCATTGCTAGCTAGTGCTGGACTGCGGCATCAACAAGTAACCTACCTGTAACAATAGTGATGGGGACTCGAGAGATTTTTACATGGTCCATCTCAGAGCTCAGGTCGGCTTCGACAGCATCCGTGCCATCGGCGGTCACCAGCATAGGCGGCGCATCGTCGTCTTCCTCCATTCTGCTTGCAGTCCGGCGGTGTGCGAAAGGAAAGAAAAGGTTGATGTTGGAGAGAAGTGCTCAAAATCGGAGCCAGATCCGAGTCGAAGCAACGCCAGCCGGCCGGCAACAGCTTTCTCTGTTCGGTAGAACCACCTCTCAAACAACAGCACGGCGCACAGGAAGAAGAAGTGGTATAGGATTGGCGGAGCGAATAAACACATACAAGAGCCCAGTATGGCGGCCGCAGCCTCGCCGTCGTCGTCACCCCGGCTCCCATCACCACCACCCATTGCAGAAGACCAGATCGGGCCAACATCGCCCGGTGTTTCTCTCTTCGAAGACCAAGACAAGCTGCTGTCACAGAGCCTCGATGCTGGAGCATCTCGAAGAATACGGCCAGGCACCAAATCAGAGGACATGACAGAAGGTCCTCCCCTGGTTGAGCTTTCCGAGGTATCTACAGAGCAGCAATTGAGCACACCAGCTCTCAGACCTGGACGCATAGCATGCTGACTCGAGGTGTACAGATCGACACGGCATTCCAGCTCACAGAACACCTCAAAGCATTGTACTACCATCTCACCCACCCAGCCGACTCAAATGCTACCGTGCCCATCACTGCCGACCTCGCGCGCCAGCTGTGCAGACCACCCGGCGGCACCGCCACCGAGATCTGGCTATACGAGCTGGGTCGCTTCCTCATCCAGAAGACCAATGCAATCATAGTGCACCTCTTCGCCGACAGCCCGCCCTGCAGTCCACAAACGTGCGCTGAGATGCGAGCCAGTGAATGGCAGTATCTCTGCGCAGTCCACGATCCACCGAAGAGCTGCTCAGCAATAGACTACTGCTGCCACACCCTAGATTCGGCTGCGACATCTTTGACTAGCAGCAAGATGTTTCCCTCTCGCTTGAACCTGGGTACTGCGGGCATGGGAGGCGGACATGACAAGACTATGCAAGCCCAACTCAAGGAGATTACAAACATATTCAGACGTGTCTATCGCATCTTCGCGCATGCCTGGTTTCAGCATCGCGACATGTTCTGGCGCGTCGAGGGTAAGACCGGCTTGTATATCTTCTATAAGACAGTCTGCGACGAGTACAATCTGATCCAGCCCGAGAACTACACCATTCCACCCGAAGCAGAAGGCCAGGAACCAGACGCATCTCCATCTGAGAACGAGAAGCCGCAAGTGCCTAGTATCCTGTCGAGGCCGCCGGAGGATATCTCTCTTCCAGATCCGGCCAACACCATCATTGCTCATGGCAATACCACAAAGCGCCATACCCACAGCAGAGACCCATCTAGTTCGGTAGCAACTGTAATTCAAGAGGAAGCAGAACCGGAGGACGAGGACCCACCCCAACCGAACCGGGGCCTTGACCGCTCGAGCACCATCTTACACGCGAAAGCAGCAGATCCAAAGCCTCTGTCTGAACAAATCAGGACCGAAGATGACGAAGCGCCAAATTTAGGTATAGAGCGCACCGATACTCTCAAGCAGACGACACCTGAGCCACAGCAAACTAGCGAAGATGCCGATGCCGGAGAGGAGACTGTCATTCTGGCGGACCAAGATGCTGAAGCAAACTCGGAACTACAGCCAGATGTTCGTGTCAAAGTGGAGCCGGTGAATTCGATCGACCCAGAAGAAGCTGGCAAGACAGTTGCGGATTGAGGAGGTCAAAACCAATCTCCATGCTGTATCTGAGGGGCGCACTTTCAGAGGCCGTATCGCTGGATTGGCGCACCACATACATTGAGTGAATTCACCCCACCCGCGCCCAAAACACATACTGGACACACCTCCTACACTCCAGCCACCTCCACGACCTCAAACCGCCAGTGCCCTTTACCACACATCGACAGACTGCAGCGGGTTACCCATCACGGCCATGTCCTTAGGACATAAACTGCGAACTGTCACGAGAAGGCGGAAACAGCGGCATTTTGACCTTCTCGGTCTGCCATTGGAAATACGACTTGCTATCTATGATGCATGGATGGTCGTCGCGCCACCCACCCTCAACTCCTTTGCCGATATCGAGCATCCAATTCTCTATCCCGCCTTACTCTCAATTCGACATGAGGCCTACGATGCATTGTTTCACGCCGCCCCACTCGTCCTGTCGCCGGACATGGAACTGTGCCTAGCTGATGGCAAGGTCCCATTGGGCCATAATCACTCGAGTACATTCGTTCATCTTTGTTGCCGCAGGAGTGACTAACTCCGCGGGCGAGTCATTGATAGACTGCAGATACGAAGTAGGTGGGTTCGAGAATTCAGGAGCTATGGAGAGTAGCAGCTAGAAGGACAGCATTAATTAGGAGGAGTCATAGTCCACGTCACCCAGGCCTTGTTGTGGACTGCAAATGAATTCCCTTGATCTGGCATGTCATTTTCTATAATGCGATCCTCGCTGCATAAGAGCTTCGAGATGTTCCACCAGAGCAGTTGAACCTCTCCATGTCTTCACGACTCATTCCCCATCCCATACCCGCTCAGATAACACTCTTGTCCCTGTAAAACATGCAAATCATACCTCGATCCCCAACCCCAACCATGATCATAGCATCAGGACTCCAAGCGATCTGCGAAGTAGCAAAATGCGTCTTTGCCGAAAGTTTTGTGTTGGCTGTCACACTCTCATGAGCCTCGAGGGGTAAGAAAGCATCGCCGAGGGTGTACTCTCGCTCCTCTGCAGCAGTAGTGGTAGAAGCTTCAGCTATGCGTGCGTGGTGGTCAGGTCAGCAAGCAAGCACACACAAGGGTATCACACGGGCCACAACTTACGCGTTCCTCTGGATGGACTCCCAGCCACGCTCTCGCTCCTTCGAAGGAGGTCACCGGGCAGTGCGGTACCTTTGCTCTGCTTGCCTCGTTTCTTCGCCCTTGGAAGGGGTCGGTCTTGAGGGTCGATTCCCTCCTCCAATCGCTGCATGTCCCAGAATAGATATTGGGATTCTTGGGTACCCATGCACAAGATTGGCCTCACGTTGGGGGCATGTAGCAGGGCAAATCGGTGATAGAAGCGGTCGGTGTGTGGGATGTTGAAGGTCAGAAGACGACGGAAGCCCCGAAAGTCTCCATTGTGCGGGAAAGAGGACCTCGTCTGTTGGCCGGGTTCAGGAATGGGTGGATGTGCTGGTGGTGGCTCATCTGAGTCGAAGCCATCGATCTTCCACAGGAGGATTTCGTTTTGGTTGCCGCCTTTCTTGGTGTCGCTGTCGGCGCCTCGGGCGGCTTTTGACAGGATGAGGTCGCCGTAGAATGCGAAGCAGTCCACGTAGTTCGGATGCAACTCTTTGCTGAAGAAATGTGGGTAGTAGACGATCAAGGGCTCACGGGCTCTACTCGAGTCGTCAGCTCGTTCCACTTCATGCAACGCAGGTACAGCCCAGAGGCACACTGCTGTATCGATGCCTCCCGAGAGGAGCCACTTTCCATTTGGGTGAAAGTGGATGGCAAGGATGGGTGCCCTATTTCCTGCGCCGGCGAACAGTGCAACACATGGTTGTTCTTCGAAACGCGGCGCCAGGCTCCACAAGCGTATGGTTGCGTCGTCTGCACATGAGGCTAAAAGGTGTGTCGACAATGGCGAGGCTGCGAGATCATTGATGCCCTTTCCATGACCGGCGAGAGAGCGCACGGGCTTTGCAGTGTCGATGCTCAGTATCTTGATATGCTTCGGTTCGGATCCAGCGATACAGAGCCATGGAATGCCTGTTTGTGGGCATTTCGTCCACGCAAGGCTGTTGTACGAGCAGTCACCCTGCGTATGTCATCAGTGGGCTTGCGAAAGTCGCTCGTCACATGAAAAAGCCGGAGCCACTCACATCCTTGTCCCGGAAGCACTTCAATACCTCAAACGGCGGATCCGCGCGGCGCTTCGCACGACATACGACAGTCTGCGAAGGTCAGATGAAGTGTGGTGTTGGAGAGGATCGAGGTGACGGAGGATAGTTACGTCGGTGCATCCGGTGAAGGCAAATATCTGCTCATCATCTTCGGTGGCATATGGGTAAAACTTGACGTCAAAAATGGTTTCATCTGACCAAGGGTTGATAAGCAGGGCGACAACAATACGAAGCGAGGGGCTCGCCTACCGCTCATGCTCATCCATTTGGTGCAGCATTGCAGCTTTGGAAATAGCTCATGCGTTTGTGAGGCCATTTCGCATTTCGGCGCGGTCAGGTGTTCTGCAAGCATCAGGCGGAAAGGCTCGCTTAGGGCGTCAGGCGGAAAGGCTCGGGGCGTCAGGCGGAAAGGCTCGCTCGGGGCGTCAGGCGCAAAGGCTCGCTCAGGGCCTCAGGCGCAAAGGCTCGCTCAGGGCCTCAGGCGCAAAGGCTCGGGGCGTCAGGCGGAAAGGCTCGCTCAGGGCGTCAGGCGCAAAGGCTCACTCGTTCAGGGCGTCAGGCGCAAAGGCTCAGGCGCCAGGGCGTCAGGCGCGTTGAAATGCCGTTGAGCGCGGAAGAACGTGACACAGCGAGTTCAATCGACGATGGAATACACTTTCGCTACGTGCCAGCCACGCCGATCCCCTGGACGGCAGCTAGCTGCTATCGGCTAGCCTGCTACTTTTTACAGCACTTTAGCGCTTCTTGCGGCGGCGTCCCGCGGTCAAGGATCAGCCTGCCTGCCATTTAGCTACAGTGTAGTGTCGACGCTAGACGTGCACGCGGGGCGGCGACAATCCATGAGGCTACAGTTGTATGAGCATGAGCCCTGAGCGACCGGGATGTGAATGCTTGGTGCTGCAGGGAAAGGAAAGGCTTTCTGTATGGTGTTGCACCGTTGCACGTCGGCGTGAGGCCGAGCTTATATTGTGTATGAGGTGCGTGCTAGCCGAGAGTCCCACCAGGCGCCGTGGTTGGAGCTTCGCAGTGGGCGATGTATCATGTGGGATAGTCAGTGGTGGTGGTGGGGAGCGTCAAACGTGGAACACATGCAATGACTGTTGACACTGTCGTCGCTGCCATATTAATGCCATTGCCATTGCCATTCCTTCCGCTTCCGCTTCTAACTTTTCGGCAGCGGCTGCCGCAGCTGCGTCATTGTGCACAGACCATTTTCACGGACCTCCAGGCTCGCCGCTCAAGTCCAACAGCACTCCAACCTGACCACTGACCAGGTACCACACCTTAATAACAGCACTTGCCTGGCCGCCATTGACTAACTACCTCGCCCCTGTTCGGCAGAGCTGTACTGCCGTGACCTCAACCACGTTGGCCACGACTCTCGACGAGGCTTGATGACCTGCCTGCGTGGCCATGTGCTATCGCGCCTGAAATAGCCCTTTTCGTCCCTCTCCCACCCAGCAGCAGCAGCACCACCACCACGCCCATTCCACATTGCCGCCCATATGGAGACCACTTTCATTTCTATCCATGGTGAGCCTTGCAGCAAGGATGCCCGCCCGCCTCTCCACACTGATCACTCACCCCGCCGCGCAGATTTGACCGACAACGCCACCATTCTCTACTCCTCCGACTCCGTCGTCGACATCTTGGGCTTCACCCCCGACGAAATCGTCAACCGTTCAGCATGGGACTTCTTCCCCGACGACGAGCTTCCAGCGGCTCGCAACTTCCACCGCACGCGTGTTGCCACCGACAAGGCTGCCGTGCTCGCCTACATCCGCGTGCGCAACGCTGATGGTCAGTGGATTGGCTGCGAGTGCTGTTTCACCATCGTCTACGATGTCATGGTCGTTTGCACCAGTGTCTATCGTCGCGGACTCAAATCCGACAGTAAGTGACCCGTCGTGCCTGCCCGCGAACCGTCTTGACCTCCGACGTGAACCAGAGCGCGCCCTCGAGGCCCCAATGGTACGACGCATCTTCTCCTCGTCGCCCAAGGACCCACGATACCACATGTTGTCACATCTCTCCGCCAAGTTCTCCTTACCGGCCAAGAAGACGCAGCACGAGCCACGTGCAGCGCTGTTCTTGAATCGCTTCACTCGCACATTGACCATCATGTACGCCACCAGCGGTCTGGCCGAAGTCATCGGTATTCCCGCAGACACCATGCGCGGCCGAAGCTTCTACTACTGCATCTCGGAGAACTGCCTGCAGGACGCTGTCAAGTGTCTCGAAAATGCCAAGGGCAATGACTCCATCGCTTACCTTCGCTTTTGGTTCAGAGACCCTCGCCTTGACGACGAGGACGCCGCTTCTGACGTGAGTGACGAGGAGATGACCACCACCGACACCACTAGCGAAGAGGGCGGCGTTCATCTCCGCACCTCGCCCCTGACAGACACTCCAGCCGGAGCCATGGACATCGATAGTGACGAGTCCAGGCATTCTTCCGGCGACAGCACTCGTCACACCGATACGCACGAAGCAATCTTTGGCCAAGCACGTCCCGCTGAGTCGTCCACGTCGTCCTTGGCACCTTCTCCAGAACGTGAGAGAAATTCGCCGCAAGTACAACGCGATCCAATTGAGCTCGAAGCAGTCATCTCCTGCACTTCGGACGGTCTCGTGGTGTGCCTGAGGAGAGCTCGCCCCATGATCCCACACCCCATCCAGCGCCCATCACAGCCTGTGCACCAGAATGGCTTCTTTGCCGCTCCTTGGGCCATGGAACCAATGCTGCCACCAATGGAGACCAGAGCCGCTGCTGGCTACGCTGCTGGCTTCGCGCCATCTCTCGGCCCACAGGGTGCTCGGAAGGGCAGCTCGAATGTGTCGCCAGCCGCCGGACCAGATCAGATTGACTTCATGGCTGCCATCCGCGAACAAGCTGTCTTTGCTTGGGCGCTCACTGGTATCAATGGAGTCTTGGCTGACTATGCCCATGGTAAGCCAAGCGGAGAGTCCTTGCCATGGGAGGGTCTACCGGTGTGGTCTAGCGATCCACGTGCTCAGCCCGAGAAGACTAAGGATCTACCTGGTCTTGGCGATGGTCCTGGACCTCATGGCCCTCAGATCTTCGGCGACCCTGGGCTCGACAGGAATAGCAGCAGTGCAAGCCGCGGCATGGGCAGCAACAGCGGAACGAACAGCTCTGGCAACACGCCATATTCTGGACCGCGTTGATCTCCCGGGGCCCCTTGACTACCGATCCCAACGAGATAATGATCAACGACGACTTGGCCTCCGCGTGCGGTATGCTTTTGCATACCTTGCTCCAGACTGTCACTTGAGACAGCCTTTGCGTTGTTTTGGCTTGCTGGGCGTTCTGCTTCGAGTGCACCACTAACGAAGCAATGGCGCGCAAGATACCAAGAAAGAGAGAGAGAGAGAGTGTGTGTGTGTGTTGCTACAGCATTTTAGCGTGTATGATTTGTTCGGTCACGGAATACCACTCTGCGAAAAGGTGCGAAATTATGGCTGCTGGGCGTTAATGGAAGAAGGGTGACTGCGCGGGCACTTGCTCCCAGTGGGTGGAGGCATAGTCCAATTCAAAGAAAGCGAGATTCTCTCACAGAGACGCAAGACTCCATCGCTATCATTCATTTTCACTCTTCAAATCAGCCGTAGTGTCGTCGCTAGAAGTTCACAGACGCGGGTGTGGATGCAGAGCTTCGTGATTGGCTTTGCTTGCCGCGCGCGGGAAGACACAAGCCAGCCGAGCAAGCCTTCAGGTGATGTAACCTGGCCTTGCTCTTCGATGCGTGACGATCTCTTGCTACATACAAGAATTGAGGCCGTGGAAGCCAGTGAGTGACGGGCAGAATGACGGAAATCACTGACGATTTCAATGTCTGCTTGAGGGAGAAAGGGGCTCAGGTAGTATTGAAGAAACAGTACGACATTCACGCCATCAACTCGTTCCTCCAAGAAGCATATGCCATAGTATGAAAAGCTTCTTGTAGATTGACGTGGCGTACTCTGACGGGTCTTCAGAACACGCACATCACTGATCTCATACGCGACCTGCGAGCCAAACGACCCGCATACTTATCTGCTGCCCAGCCGTCCCGACGACGAAAAGCTGCATCCGACGACAATCGTGCTCGGCCGCTAACAGACCGCGAACGAGACGCCTTCGATGCCGAGACGAAACGACTGCTGAAGCAGCTGAGTGGCGCCATCACAGCTTTGAAACAGGTAGAAGATGCCAGGAACGAGGCAGCAGAGGTGGTCGCACTCCGGAAAAGAGCAAGAGGTGGATTGGGTGCCTTGGGAAGATGGGCAGCAGGCGGCGCGGTGACGGCCAAGTCGCCCGAGGAAGAGATAGAAGAAGCCGCACGGAAGACTGTTGCTGCTGTTCGAGAGAGTGTCATCTTGTACTTGCAGACCAAGCTGAAAGATGCCAGCACCATTCAGCAGGAAATGATGGACGCGCGATTGAGCAGAGCAGAAGAGAAGGCGAAGTCGATATTGGCAAAGTCGACGGTCGGCGCAAGTATACAGCATGCGCTGGACGAGGAGCCAAGCATAGGGAAGAGAAAGCAGTCTTCTGGAGATCTGCACGGGGAAGCCACACAACCATCGAGCACAGAGCAACTGACGCAGGAACAGCTTCAGATGTTCCAAGAGGAAAATCACGAACTTTTGAAGCACTACGAAGATCAACTCGATCAGGTTCGCACTGCAGAGCGCAGCATTCTGGAGATCAGCGAACTACACACCACGCTTCACGCCAATCTTTCACAACAAGCGGAGCATATCGAACAGCTTGTGCACGATTCATACCTGACAACTGAGAACCTCGGCAAAGGCAATAAGGAGCTCAAGCGAGCAAGCGAGAGACGAAGCACAGCTCAAGCGCTATTCTGGTCATCGGCTGCGTTCTGCTCCTTCCTGATCGTGTGGGATCTGTTCGTCTGAGAGAGCAGACGCCAGATGCCTAATCCTGCGAATCGCACAAAATTGGCCCAGCATTGCCGCCACGTTCCCATGCACTTGCAAATACCCGAGACTGTGCATATCCATCCGCAAAAATTCGGCCTGGTCCAATTTGTTGTGACAGCTGCCTCTGGAGAGCACATCATCCAGCGTCATCCGGATGGATGCTCATGGTGGCTTGGGTCCTGCATATTATTGATCACTTCGTCGATATAGCTCCAATCGATATGCGAGGGGCTCGCCATAACGTCCAGTATAGGATCGAATGCAATCTGATCAGCGATTGAAGCTGAGGCTTCAGCATCAAGAGTTTTGCAGACTAGTTGCTCGCTGCGGCTGGGATCGTACATTGGCGAGGTCCCCCTACTTATGGGTCGTGACAGCAGCAGCTCATTCAGCTGTGCAACGTCCTCTTGTAGCGCCGTCCAGATGGCTGAAGACAACGCGGGCTGGTCTTTGCTGGATTGTGGCACGCCTGCAATGTCGCGTCTCAAGCCTGGATCGAGTCCGCTAATAGACTCCGCACTGTATGTGGAGCTCTCTTATTGTGCGCTGGATTCGGTCAACCGTGCTTTCGATCTCTCGCAACTTTTCGGATGACACTTGCGAACCCGTCGAGCCGGCCGACCTCTCTTCCCGATTCCTGCTGCTACCGGGCATCTCTGCTGCACTCCAGTTATCTCATCCATGTCGTGAAGCAAAAGAGATGATCGACTTACCAACGAACTGATATTCTCGAGTCCGCCCGGGAGCTTGATCTTCGTATACACACTGCATCAGCGACTGTCAGCAAGCATTCGACGCCATGTCGATCTTATGCGGCTCAGACCTGGTCACTCTCCTTGACCAACGAATTGTCCTGCGGGGTTTTCGGAGATGGCATATACCTGCCAGGTAACACGTGTTAAGGGACATCGATGTGGTATGTGCATGTACTTACCAATGCACCGCTCTCTCTGCATTTGTTACAATTCGGCCGACCTCTATTACAACGTATCTTTCTTCGCCTGAGGAAAGTATCAGGCAAAGAATCTTGTGAGGGAGATCATGTACGTACCTACAGGGCCGACAAGTTGTGATACTTCTATCAGTGGTTCGACTTCGTGGTGGCATTGTTGTCTCAATGTTTCGGCGAAAACATACTGTTCTATCAACCAAGCCACCGAGACCATCATGTACGACACAAAACACAATCCGGAAGTTGCATTCATGCTCGCCAATCCTGATTTCTCACCACGACGCCTCTACGCTATAATCGAGCAATCAGACTCGAACATCTTCCCCAGCGCACCGCCAGTAAGCCCAGCAAGCCGTGCCTTGTTCACAAGGCTCCGTGATGTCACGACATGGGAGACCTCATTTGGTCTAGTCTGAATAAGCAAGCAACCGTTTCTTCACGACCGCCGTCATTACTACCGGCGATCTTCTTGAGGCTCTGCAGGCGAAGTGGAACCATAGTGACCGCACGTAGATTTGGCCGAGAAACCGCAGATGCGGGTCGGTGGTGATCGGGGAATTGTGGGGCTGCGACACCTCCGACTTCTCGACATTGAGCTCTCCGTGTTATGAGCCGACCACAACGAGCCGCGGTCAGGATGGGTAAGATGATTGAGAATGTTGTTGAGAGGCATCCTCGTCCTAGTCGGTTTCACAGGAGCAATCTTCGAAATAGAGAACAGTCCCAGTCCTGGAAATTGTCGATAGTCTCGATGCCTCGGACTCGTGAGGGATCCCAACAGAAGAACAGCTTGCCAAAACATTAAGTACATAAGTCAAAGAAAAAAATCGAGTCACCAGCAAACTCACTCACTTCACACCATCTTTGCCCATAAAATTAAATCTCTCCCCACACCATGCCAACCTACTCCTCCTACACGGCCCACTACATTATTTTCCATTTCCTTTTCGCCTACGCAGGCATTTCCTCTCGACCGTGGAAGGTGTACTATAAAATCGACCATAACGTTTCCCCGAGAGTCGACACTGTAAAATATGGCCCGAAAGCTGTAGCTGATGGGAAACTGTGAGTCAAAACCCGCCAAGAAAGCGGGAGAAAAAACCAGACTTGGGAAGGAGGTTATTGATGGATGGGGTGGTGATCTAGGACGCAAAAACAATTGAATCAGATCATACGTGTTGAGGGAGGTGAGTGTGACGAGGAGTGTGATGTGTGTGTGTCAGAGAGAGAGAGAGAGAGAGAGAGAGGGGAAAAAAGAGAGAGCGAGGATGTTGACGTTTACAGCACACGCCAATTCCGTCGAGCATTTTCCGTTGTTTGTGGCAGCTATGTTGTGGGCCCATGTCTCTGGTGTTGAGATTTCTACCATCAATAACGTGGGATTGGCGTATACAATTTCGAGAATTGTGTATGCTGGAGCATATATCCTGATCACGGATGCGAGGTTGAGCTTGTTGAGAGGAGTTGCGTGGTGGACGAGTAACATGATTTGTTTCAGGGCTTTGTGGTTGGGAGCGAAAGCTTTCAATCGGTCGTATGTGAAACCAGGGGAGAAGGTATGGATTTGAAGGGACGGCTCGAATTAGCAAAGGCAGCGCAGTGAAAGAGTTGTGGACTCAGGACTGAGGCATGAGTGATGGGTCACTACTGTTGCATTGCTTTTCCTGTTTGTCGATAAGCGCCAGGCTTCATTCCGTGCTGATTTTTACACACACACACACACTCTTAACCTCATGCAGCCTTCCGCCCCAATGGCGTGAGCCACTGTCGATTTTTGTTTTCCTCATTCATCCTTTCATGTCATTCGAGCCACGGTCTTCCAGAGCCGTTCTTTCTATGAAGTCTCGCGCACCACGCTGTCGACTGACTTGGCAAAATAGTCAACGTTCTTGGTATTGAGACCAGCCATGCTGATACGGCCGTTCCTGGTCATGTAAATGTGATATTCCTCACGCAGCTTGTTAACCTGCTGTTCGTTCAAGCCGGTGAAAGAGAACATGCCGATCTGGTCAGTGATGTGGTTCCAGGTACCGGGCGTGCCCATCTCCTTGAGCTTGGAGTGGAGAGCATTGCGCATCTCGATGATACGTCCAGACATGGTTCGGAGATCCTCTTCCCACTGGGCGAAGAGCTTGTCATCATTCAGCACGAGAGACGCAATGCGTGCACCGTAAGCAGGTGGGTTGGAAATCTCGGATCGCTGAAGAATAGCAAGCTGGCTGCCGACGCGTGCGACTGTCTCGCTAGCGTGCTGGCCTGGAGCTGTGATAAAATGGAAGCAGCCTGCACGCTCGCCATAGAGACCGAAGTTCTTGGCATATGACTGGGCGATGAGAAGCTCGAATCCTTGCTCGACGAAGTAGTTGATTGCCCATGCGTCCTTGGCCAGAGATCCTGAGGCAAACCCTTGGTATGCCGTATCGAAGAAGGGGAATTGGTGTTTCGCCTTCATGACCTCTGCGATCTGCTTCCATTGTTCTTGAGTCGGGTCAACACCGGTGGGGTTGTGTGCGCATGCGTGGAGCAGAATGATGGCACCATCGGGAGCCGTTCTAAGCTCGCCAATCATGCCATCGAAATCCAGGCCCTTGGTCTTCTTGTCAAAGTATGGGTATGTTTTGATTTTGAGGCCAACGTTTGTGAAGATCTGGTTGTGATTCGCCCATGTTGGGTTGCTGACATAGACTGCCTTCGCTTCGGTGTTCGATGGGTGGTAGAACTTGGCGAGGAAGAGTCCACCGAGATGGACTGCACCAGTGCCTGAGATGGTTTGAAGTGAGACCGCGCGCTTCTCAGCAATAGCAGGGGAGCTCTTGCCGAGAATGAGCTTCTGTGAGGCGGATGTGAAGTCGGCGAGACCGGCAATTGGGAGGTACTCGTGGTTGAGGTCTGGGTCGTTGCGAAGGAGCTCGTCGGCCTGAGACAAGGATTAGTAAGAGCCATTGAAGACGTGTGATATATGTAGTCGATGCTCCATGGCCGCGCGTCGAGACGTGGTCGTCGGGGCGACCATATGGCATGCTTGACCTTACCTGCTTGACGACCGGCAAGACCCAGGGCTTTGCGTTGTCGTCTCTGTATGCTCCAATGCCCAAATCGACTTTCTTGGGATCGGTGTCTCTGCGGTAGGCGGCCATCAGCCCAAAAAGCGGGTCTTCTGGAGCTTGGGGGCACACATCGCTGGTGAAGGACGTGGCCACGCTTCCGTTGCTGATGCTCCCCATTTGGCCTCGGATTTGTTGTAATCGTTGGGTTGGTGGTGAAGAAATGGGTGTTGGATTTGTCGAGGTCATCTTTCACCTTTCGATTGGTGTTTCAGGAAGCTGGGTGGGGCCCGTCGGTGAGGCAGGTGCGGCGCGCGGCTATTGGACCCTTGTCCACGCTGTTGTGGATCGCGACGAAACGGGATGTCCGATCGGTAATGGGAAGCGAGGGTTGTGATGGAGAAATGCAAGGCAGAGATGGAAGTGAAGAGGAAGTGAAGAAGATGCTAGCCCATCATTCTCATTTGCATGTGATATCACCATCTCACAGTAGTCTCTCACGTGCCGACTCCCCGTGCTGAACCACTTCGATGCCGAGGCATCGCATCCGCCACATGTCGTGGCCCCTGGTGCTTCATCAAATGTCCACGCTGAGACTCATTGGGAGAAGGCGTCAGCAGTCATATCATGCTGAAGGAGACAGTCAAACTCGAGCACTGACTTCCCAAGCACCAGAGCGCTTTCAGCACAATCCTCTTTGCTTGTCCACTCTTTGGCAGCATGTGACACTCCGTCTTTAGCTCGTGCAAAGACCATCGCCGTGGGACATACAAGCGTGGTCATTGTACTATCGTGTGCAGTCAAAGTGTCCGCTCCCATGCCCTTGTCGCCGCATGCACGCTTGACACATTCCACAGCTTCGGGCCAGAACTTGCCGGGCTCTAAATGCATGATCCGAGCACTATCAAGCTTCACTTTGGCGGCTGCTGCTCTGCTGTTTGCCCGAGCTTCTACGTCCTCGTTCATGGCTGCAAGCTTTGCCGAGTCCGGGTGCATCAAGCAGAAAACGATCTTGGTCCAGCTCTGGATATTGCAGCAGCCAACAGGACCGGACAGAATACTGGTGACCGTCGTGAAGCCGCCATGTCTTGATGGCAGGTCTTCGATGTCAGCAATCGTCTTGGCGGCCGTGACGAGACTGTCTTTCCTGCGTCCCATGGGGTATGTGTTCGCATGACCGTCTTCGCCATGGAACGTCATCTCAAGCACAGAAATGCCCTGCCAGCCCTCAACCCAGCCTACTGGCTTTCCCGCTGCTTCCAATGTGGTCTGTTGCTCAACATGAATCTCAAAGTGTGCCGAGATAGGAAACTCTTGGAACGTATTAGGCCCAGATCCCACGTACCCGATAGACGCAAGGGCAGCGCCCAGCGTGTCGTTGCCGCCATCGTTGGCCTTGCTCTCGTGCGCAGCGTTCACGCTGCTCTGGCCTGCGTAGACACAAGAGGAGCCGAGTGGTGGAAAGAAGCGGGCCCCTTCCTCGTTGGTCCAGTTGATGAGTGTGATAGGTGCGAACGTTTCTACAGCCTGTTCTTTCATGCTGCGAACAACTTCAAGGGCACCCAAAACTCCCAGTGGACCATCAAAGCGACCTCCCGTGGCGACCGAGTCAAGATGAGAGCCCATAGCGATTGGCGGCACTTCACCCTTGCCTGGGAAGGTTGCGAACTGTGATCCGGTGGCGTTGACTGTGTACCTTTCTGCTCCAAGAGATTTGACTTGGTCACGAAACCAGTCTCTGGCCTTTTTATCATGGCTTGTGCCGCTCAGCCTAGACAGGCCTCCAGCCTCAGTCGTGGCATTAGGAGCTGACCACTGCGCAGTGTGATGTATATCGTTCCTGATATCGGCTCAGCCATCGTTCTGATTTCACACAGTAGGTGCTTTACCATAGTCTTTCGCCATTGATCGTGAACTTCTGAGCCTGCGTCGAAGTGAGACTGCTATATGCTCGAACTTTATCCCTGCAGACTCTAATCAAACATGAGTTTGTAGGCCGTAAAGCGAACATTTTGCCAGACTTAGTCAGTGGCTTGCCGCGTCGAAGGACTTCTAGATGTATTGTTGATATAACCCTCTGTGTTTACGACAGGTCATGACGTGCGATACATGACTTATCAGTATCGCTTGACATGGTCATAGGCCAGACGGCCGCCCAAGCAGAGCCACTTCGGGCAAATCTTGTTATCATCGGCCAGTGCCACATCGCAGAGTCCAGTGGCTTCCTGGTCGAAGGGAAGCTCAGTTGGCGCGGCATTGACAGTCATGGTCAATGCTGTGGAGGTTCTGGTCTTGCAGCTGAAATCTGAAGATCGAGGGAGGACGAAGGTCGCTGCCGCCAAGCCGGCTTGAAGCAGTCTCACTTGCTGTTGTTCTTGATTCTCGTCCTTACTCCTACTTCGCCTGCTCTGTCAACGCACTATTTGGCCGCAATTTTCGTTGAATAGCGCGTTAGCTTCTCGTGAGATGTCTTCGGATCAAGGCTGAGACGCGGAATAGAAATATATATGTTCCATGGCAGGTCTGTGCGTGAGTTCTGCTCTCATTACCCCCATCGTACGTACGCTTAGTCTTCGAAGTTCGAACGCCATGACAGACCAGAAGTCCCGAGATCACCGACACAATAGACTACGACTTCAATATGGCCCCCCCACGCAGGATCGTGCGCGCTGGGAAAGCTCCGGCCAGAGACGCCGATTCAGTGCTTGTGCAGCGGTTGTTCAAAGCTCGGTCTGGAAGGTCGTGAAAACTCCAGAGTGCAAATAGAGATGTATCTCTGCTGCAAAATGCGGAGGGCGCGACCTCGCCCAGTTCTTCCAGGTCATCGCCAGCTGTACCCGAATCATCAATTTCCGACCAGCTTCGCACCGAAACTGCGCAGGCTCAGCCAGAGACAGCCTCTGAGCACATACTTCACCAGCTCATTCCTCTGCAATTGCAGCAGTCGCGCCAACTGGAAGCGCTTTCACTCCATATCGCGGGCATACAGCGTCGGCTTGATAGCTTGGACAGCTTGCAGGAGAGAATTGTTATGGTCGAGCGGTTGCTTGGACGCGTTGGATGTCTTGCGGAGGGCACCATGGACATCGCTGTCAAGACCCGGGAAGAACTCGACACGACTGCAGCAACCATTGCTGAAATCTGGACATCTGTCGACGGCACCGCCAGGGTTGTTGATGAGATTGACGAACACGTCGGAGGTCTCGGCAGACAGGGCGACAAAATTGAAGAGACCGTGGACATCATAGAAGCAAAGGTCGATTCTGTCTGTATGACGGTTGACGATGTTTACAGCAAGTGCGAAAGTATCGAAGAGGTGGTCACTGGTACGGAAGATGCCCTTGACGGTATTCGAGAAATGGTCAATGGATTGGAAGGCTAGGGCGATGATATAGAAGAGATTGTAAATGGCATACAGAGGCAGAATAGGGCTATTGGAGACCATGTGCTGCGGATTGACAACGTCGTGGATAATATCGACCGCTCGCACGCTCCAAAATACCTGGTTCGCGAGATGCTGGGAACCTGTGCATCGTATCACGCTCAGCGCAGTGGATCACTTATGTAATACTGCATTGTCGAGCGCTTAAAACAGTGAATTGGTTGGTGCTCTATGTCGCTATCTAATACTACAGTGTGTGAACGCATCGGAAGGCTATCAATTTCTCCCCGTTCTGGGCTAGCAAGGGTTTGGGCCAACTGAGACGTCGCCTTGACTGTCAAGCGTAAAGAGAATAGCCCTCCGATGCGTCAACCCGCTGTACTAAGAAACAGCTGAAATTTCTGCATGTGCTAAGAGGTCATGTGACTAGGCAGGCCTCGGCTGTGCGCAACACACCCCCTTACCTTTTCCAAAAGGATCCTTCCTATTTAGGCAAGGTAGTTAGTGCGTCTTATTATATAAAGAAACAAAAGAAATCTATCTTTTCCTTTCTCTATACCATCTTCTACTAAAATAGTTAAAAAATAGTTTAAACTATATAATAAGAGAGTCTTATTTTATACTCTAATTATCCTAGTAGATATCGTTATATAATTGGAACTATATATATACCTTTATATACCGCTTCTATTTCTAGAATACTATTACCTTTTTATTATAGTTAAAGCTTAAATAATATATATTACTAATCTAACTAATAGGATCTATAGTATTAGGTTTGATTCTTAACTAAGGCCTTTTACATTATACTATCGTTTATTAGTAGGTCCGCTTAGATAGTATCTAATTAGATAGGTATCTAGATAACGGATATACTAAAGGATTAATCCTCTTACTAATTCTATTCCTATTCTTTATATCTATACTCCTTCCTAACCTAGAAGGCAAGGGAACTATAGCAATAGGCTTTGTAGATAACTCTAATATCCTTATATATAGAAAAAGTATAGAAGGGAACTATAGGAAACTAGAGATAGTATATAATGAATATATATAATAGATAGCTAAATATAGAGCTACCTTCGTACTATAGAAGTACTAGCTAATCTACTTTACTAGGAGTAGAACAAGACATAACCTATAGGCTATAGTTAATATACTAGGATTCGAGGATAGGCTAGCTCTATTCCTTAGACTACTAGGAGTATAGATAGATTCGAAACTAAAATAGGGCCTATATATTAGGAAGATAGTAGAGAAAGATATATCCTAAATACTCTTACTCTAAAGGCTATATAAATCTATATAGGGAGTATCTTTCTAGAAGGCAAAATACCTATATATAGCTATAGTAAGGCCTATAATAATATATAGAACTAAAGTCTAGATAATACTAGAAGGACTACCTAGATATAGTAAAGGGGCTACTCTAAGACTAGAGAAGATCTAGAACTAGGCACTAAGGCATATTATAGAGGTATATAAGAGTATAATACTACCGGCTATATAAAGGAAGCGCCTAAGGCTATAACTACTATACTACTTAAAAGAGTACTATAGTAGCGAACAATTAGAGACGAAGGGAAAACAGTTAGGAAAGGGGAGAGGACGAATAGAAAGCACTATATGCTAGGGCAGAGGAGGTACTAAAGGCGGAAGATAGAAAAACCCCTAAGAGGGCATATAGGATAATAATCTTAGAACTCCTTAGAGGACTAAAAGCAATCTACAACTAGGCAAGCTACATAATTACGAAGGTAGCTAATATAGTTGTAGCAAAGATTACAAAGAAACAATATAAGACAAGCCTAAACTACCGTACCTAGGCAGTAGTAGCTAGTTAGGAGGCGCTAAAACCCCCGAGGATAGTAGTTAGAGTCTACATTATAGACCTATAAGAGCAAAAGGAAATCTAAGGACTCTTAGGGAAAGAGATTATAGAAAGAATTGTAGTTAAGGAGGTTATTAGGGCTAAGAACGAAGGGAAAGGAGTAATCAAGCTATTTATAGCCTAGGAGTAGGACAAAAAGAAGCTAGAAACACAAAAAGAATAGATAACTAAGATAGGGAAAACTATAAAGGTCTCCTAATAGTAGTTTATAATTATAGCCTATAGTATAATAAGGAGCTTTAAGGAAGAATAGGATATCGGGAACCTATAGAGACAAAACTAAGCTACATACCTAGGCCTAAAGATTACAAAGGTAGCATAGATTAAAAGGAAAATCGAAGAGACTAAGAAGCAGTCCTCCCTAATTATCTAGGTAGGGAGTATAGAGCAAGCTAACATAGTACTAGACTAAGGGCTATTCTAGGACTTTNAAGCTATTTATAGCCTAGGAGTAGGACAAAAAGAAGCTAGAAACACAAAAAGAATAGATAACTAAGATAGGGAAAACTATAAAGGTCTCCTAATAGTAGTTTATAATTATAGCCTATAGTATAATAAGGAGCTTTAAGGAAGAATAGGATATCGGGAACCTATAGAGACAAAACTAAGCTACATACCTAGGCCTAAAGATTACAAAGGTAGCATAGATTAAAAGGAAAATCGAAGAGACTAAGAAGCAGTCCTCCCTAATTATCTAGGTAGGGAGTATAGAGCAAGCTAACATAGTACTAGACTAAGGGCTATTCTAGGACTTTAAAAGATTGGAAATAGGTACATAGGAGCAACTATAGGATAATGTAGTACTTCAAATGTTAGTACTATAGACACTTAGTAGCTAAGTATACAAAGATAACTAATACCTACTCCTATTATATAGGGGACTACTAGGTCAAAGAATACAAAGCATATAAGGGGGAAGTAAGATATGTATACTATACCAAAAGACACCCTTCTTAGGCAAAGGAATGCCTAGTAAGAATGTAGGTAGCTAGGAAGGCAAAGGAAGCTAGAATCAATA
>LFZO01000701.1:0-22010 GCA_001578225.1 Pseudocercospora musae
CCTAAACGCCTTTATAAACTAATTTAACCTATTCCGAGATCGCGTATAGAGAATAAATACTATAAGTATAAAGATTCGCGAGTTAAGATTATTAGGGATAATGTTACGTTTACTAATAAGCGCTACGCGAGCGAATTTATACTAATCTAGTATAGTTTCGTAGATAACTATATAAGTATCCTTAAAGTTCTTAATCGAGAAATCGTTATCGAATGTATTACTTAATACTATCTCTATATCTATATCTACCTATACTATAGCGCTATCCTAGGGATCTATAGTAGGACTATCGACTATAGTATTCCGCTACTTCCTATATAGACTCTTCCTAATTAAGCGATCTAGATCGCGAATAACCCTACTCTCCTTACTACTACTAAGGTAGATAGCCTAATGCCTTTTTAACTTAGTATTAAGTAATATAGATAGCTTACTAAGCCGCTACGTATATAAACTCTTCTATAGATTACTAGCTAATACCGAATAACCTTTACTATAGTAAGGTTATTCTCTCGGATTTTTAACGTAACCTTATAGTATTTCGCCCTTTTCTAACGATATCTTCTTTTTCTACTATAGCCTTAATTAGATCCGCTACTCTTGTCTATACTACTATAATTAAGCCGCTCTACGAGTTACTTATTATCTAGGGAGTCGCTTAGCTCGTTATCTAAGGAGTCGGATTCCGATTACTTATTAAATATAAGTAATAAGAGATTAGAACTACTTTAGTAGGACTAGAGAGACTATATAGAAGCGCTAGCCTCCGCTATAGAAGTATACTAAAGATATATAGAGCTTAGTAGAGGGAAGGAAAGTAGACTTAAGGATATACTATACGATAGCTACTTAGAAGGACGCGTTAGTAACGACGATAATATATTTAGGTCCGATTTCGATATTGGATAACCTTAGAAAAAAAAGGAGTATATAGCTAGACTCGAATCTAATATAGAGTACGACTTTTACTATAGGATTTTAGTATTTAAGTAGTAATATTGTAGATAGAAGATACTCCCTACTAAATATTTATATAAAAGCCTAAAAACCTACTAAAACTAGCCTAAACGAGAATAGCGATTTAATTATTCTATACTATAATTAGTTCGATTTTGTACTTAGCCGCGTAGAGTTTCTCTCTAATCCTATAGTAGCTTAGTTTCCGGCCGCGAGAGCGGTCCGTAAAGTCAAACCTCAAACTCATTCATTTGTTTATTACTAATGCACTAGAATAATCATAAAATCGCTACATTCTCGCTCTGGTCTCCCGAGATAGTCTACTGTACTGTCATGCCTTACACTGCACGCAAGAAAGCACGTCTCGACACGCGACATCGACGCGTTCACGGTAGTTTTGATATGTTTCAGATTATTTCCCGTCATGGCACTGACCAGAAGTGGACTGGTCAACGCGATTCGTGCATTCGATCTTTGCATCTACAAGTGTTTTGCTTGCGCGCTGTGCGAAAAATACAAGGTCCTATCATGACGTACAATACCGAGTCGAGAGTCCGAGCCGCTGAAGTTGAGGATGAAGATCGAACGGTACCGGCGAGTGAGGTTGGAAGCGTGTTCAGGGAAGTCCTGCTTCAACAAAACTTCGGTATACGCTCAAGTGCAAAACATGCTTCATCTCTCCTTGTGGTAACGTCCATCAATCACCGAGAGTATCCATAAACATAGCTAACATCCGAATCTTGCACAGTGAAGTATTTCCCTTGGATTGTTAAATAGAAATTAGGACCAAAGTATTGCACACCCTCCGACTGGTTGGCGGAAACGCGGAAGTGCAGATCAAAGGAAAGGCATTGGTAGAAGTATCCACAGTGTGCGGTGTGGGCACATTTCTGCGCAGTGTCGCACATTGTCAGAGTAGCAGGAAAGTGGCCGTTTGAGGGCGAGCAAGATCTGGAGCATCATTTCCTGGGTTGTTTGGTGATTTCGTGACGCCATAGCCGGAGAAGTAGAGGCTGTAGTACTATCCCCCTCCACGTGTCGATTGGCTGCAGGACGGTGGTGCCGCAGGCTGGACAGTGGTGGTCGTCGATGCGGTGGCACTCGAGACCATGGTTGTGGTGATCTGAGAAGGAAATATATCAGGGACACCATTCATGGACAGGTGACAGCGCTCATTGCCTCGCTTTTATTTGGGACATTTTGCTCATACCAGGCGAGATGGTACAAGCAAAGGGCTGGGTTTCTATATAGGAGTCCTGGACAGGGGAAATGCTTTGGCTCTGAGACGCTGGCTAATATTGCGCTCGGCGTTTCCACAAATCTGACGCAGAGCGAAAGGCTGGCAATGGGCTTTGATATCTGCCCTTAATCCAGGCACGATCTTGCTATAGAAGTAGAAGTAGTCACAGTGACAGATCCTGCAGCCTTGGATGTTAGAGCATGATGGAAAGATCAATTCTGGGCGCAAAGTGCAGAGAGCCAACGTGCATTGAAGAAGCAGCACCTTAATCATACCATTCTGAAGTGGTCATAACTTCCACTCCGGCGCCGGTGCTCTTTGCGTGGTAGCACTCATGGTGGTAAGTAGCATTGCAAGGTTTTTGTCCAGATCCAGATGAAACTCCAGCGCGTGGCTTCGAGAACAGCTTCAAGCTTCAGCTTACGTGCGACACCCATCCTTCGGAACATTTAGACCTCTGTACTTGTTATGATCCTATCGGGCCTCCCCATATTATTGTCATCTTGACTGTCATCTGGGCTGTCTGCGGCACGCTTTCGTCATCTGGACCAGAAGGAAGCCACGAAGAATCTTCTCAACTGAAGTTCTCCGAATACTGACTGCTTCCATAGGCAGTCCCCGCTCCAGGTGCGCACACTCTGTGCTATGGGGTGTCTTATGATGCATGTGAGAGGCCGCTCTACTGCGCTCCCTTCTCGACTTCTTGATCAAGGCAGATCTCATCATCGATGATGCTGACACAGCTTGGGGTAGAGTCGCATTTGTCTCGATCCATCGCGCCATGCACTGCAGCCAGGCTTGAGAGCATCAAGACAGGAAGACAGGTCGAAACGAACAAAACACACCTCTCAGTCTCGGCGAAAACTCTCCCAATCTCGGCGCCGATCTCCAGGCACGCACCCACCGTTCCTGAACGCGTGAAAGCCGAGCATTTGGTAATCAATTGTGGCTAAAAGGTCCAAACGGCCTTTCGGTATTCCATTTCACATGAGTCGCGATGCTGCTTCCTACAATGATATTCAGGTCGTGTATATATGTTGCGATTGATCGCCAGGAGAGCGCTGGCAAGCATACCAAGACAGAAGTCGGTTAACATCCCACGGCCACGAGCGTTTGCGACAGCGACAAAACCGGCACCTATAATCAGAATGGCAGAACAACCCAAAGACTCCTCCCAGCAATTGGAGCAAGAAGGCCTTCCCAAAGCCTCACAACCCTCAGAACTCGCACCGACAGAGCAACAAGAGAAACTCCCAAAACTGAGTCCTCAAGACTTCAAAATTTACAATCACATGGCCGAACACATGGACATGTTCCACGAAAACTTCCGCCGCACCTGGAACACCCTCTACACCTCCGCCTCCTCTAATTCTCGCCCCAACGGCATGTCAATCCGCCAATTTTTGTCTTTAGCCGAACAATTCTCTCACCACTTAACAATCCACCATACGATTGAAGAACAACATATTTTTCCCGTATTAGCGAGGAAGATGGATGTGTTTAAGAATCAAGAGCATCTGTTGGAACAGCATAAGGGGATACATAAAGGACTAGAGGGGCTTGAGGAGTATATTGCGGACTGTAGGAGGGGTGATAGGGAGTTGAGAATGGGGGAATTGAAGGAGTTGATGGAGGGGTTTGGGGATATTCTTTGGAGCCATTTGGATGATGAGGTTAGGACCCTGGGAGCGGAGAATATGAGGAGGTATTGGAGTTTAGAGGAGATGAGGAGGATGCCGATGTAACGAGCATGAGCATGAGGAGGAGATAGATCGTTGAGGGTCTGGTCGATTACATTTTGTGAGATACCCATTGATACATGAGTAGTGCGACGAAGAGCGGGTTCATGTCTTCTTCCTTGACGCTGCGAACTTCTCGTGCCATTTTCGTTTGGCGCCCAAGGACTTGGATTCTGTCGTTGCGATCGTGGCTGGAGCACTGTCGATGTATTTGATCATGCTGCCACCATCTTGCAAGGCGTAGAAACCCTGAAGTGCAGCAAATTCGCATTTGCCTCGCGAGGCTTCCGGCAGAAGATCCCGCCATGCTCTGAGAAATCCTGTGGCCTCGATCGCTCTGCCCTCGGATTTGGCTTGAAGAAGATTTAGACCTGCGAAACGAACGGCCTTGGTCTCGTCAATGGCGAAATGTCCTCCGGGTGTCACATTTGATGCGCCTTTCAGAACGCTCGAAACGAGTTCTGGTGGCCAATCTTGACATATGTCCATCGCGAAGGCTGGGAGATCACTGGCCGGAAAGGGATCGGTTAAGTTGATGCCATCTGCTGTAGCTGCCGTGACTGCGAGCTGCCATATCTCAGCCTTCACCTTGGCGCTGGGCACATAACAACCATGAGGGTCCTGAGATTCAAAGCATGCCAATTCTGACCAGCTCTCTTCACATTCAGCCTGGCTGAGCGGGATATGATGAAACAGGTCTGTCTTGGTGAAAGAAGCAGCGGATCCGTAATTCCCGTTAGACGAGTACACCGGAAGAGCGGCCTTGATGAATGGCACAGCAGATTGCTTCGTCGTTGACAGCAGCTCAATAGTAGTATCGCATTTCGCCACGGCCTCGACTCCGATCTCGGGTGGGCCGCCTCCAGGATCTTGTTTCTCCGTGGTCTGTGTCAAGTAGACACTATTCGAGGTGCTGACTTGTCGAATATGGTAGGTCCTGTCGGGCGTGCAGAGAACAACATTCGCATCTTTCGCATTCCCCGCCAAGTCTTCCTTCGCCTTCAGCTGCAATCTGTTGAGGGGCTTAGCGATTTCGACAAATGCAAGGCGGGCTATTTGTTGATTTATTTATACCTGGGTGGGGATTCGCCAGTGAGCAGTGCGAGGAGCTCGGGGGGTAGCTCGAGCAGGCGCACATGCTGCAGGCCAGATTCCGGCAAGACGGTGATGGGCACGCCAGCATCTCGATCTTGCGTCGACATGTTGTGCGAAGGGCAAATCATAAATGCCACTACTGAGATGATGTTTGAATAACAGATTATTGACAATGTGATTACGCGCCTGCTTCGCGACTTTTGAGTTCGGCGCTAGACAGGGCAGCTCAACAGGGAAGCTGCATGCTGAACAGACGCCGTGTCAGGACTCAGCGTGTCTGCGCTGCATGTTGATTCCTGAGTGTGCAGGTCTGGCCGACCGCCGACGTGACCTGCCGCCACCTTCCTTGTGTCGCATGAGAAGGACGCGACCCTTTGTAAACACCCAATTCCCACGTGTCTCCTACTGTCACCCGAGCATCGCATTCGGCGCCATTCACGACTATGCTATGATGATCATGAAGTAACCGCCAGGCATCCGCAAACAGCACACCACTTCCACCACCCCACCACTTTCTGGCCAGCGCATGATCAGCACACCGTCGCCTGACACTCTGTCTAGGCGGTATGGCCACCGTAATCGCCCCGCCGCCAGCTCTTTCCGGCGACCTTTCTCTCTTCCATACCACCGACCCACTCCTGGGCAATAATCCCGTGCTGGTGTTCTATGGCCCCGCCGCGACCATTGGCGCAACGAGCTCGCGCATACAGGTCCATGTCTTGACACCCGCCGGGCTGGGTTCATATGCGCGTCTGTCAGTATCGCCGAACTCGCCATTCTATTCGGCAGTGGGCAATCTGCCGCGAGAAGAGCAGGGAGATGAAGTGTGTCGAGGACTGGCGTTTGGTCTGAAAAAGTATTTCACGGAGCTTGGCCAAGGCGTGAAGAAGACATGGACTGCTCAAGTCAAGGCGCCCTCGCCAGGCGCATTGTTCGGCGACGATCACATCGCGATATTGGCAACTCGCATGACCAAGATCGAAAACGTGGATGACGTGATTGGGGACATATTGGACGCCTTCTGCGAGCAACGGCTGTCTTGGTTAGATGTCGACGTGGTTCTGCCGCCTGGGTCAATCAAGGAGCGACCGAGTTCCTCGCATGGAGCAGAAGATCTCAGCGATTTGGATATTCTCAAGCGACAGTTTGGTCGGTATGCTGAGCTGGTGCAGACATTTGGCGAGATCACTTTTTTGCCCACATCGCGTCTGAAGCGAGCTCCGTCGAAAGCGAATGCTATTGGGAGGACGGCTTCGTTTCTGAGATCGCAAAAGGAGAATGTACGCAAGCAATTGCGTGAACTGGTTGGCACGGAACAGAATTATGTGAATCGGATGAAGGAGCTGCAGGATCTCTCTGGTAAGGTTGGAGCAGATTTGAAGGACAGGCATCAACAGCAGCTTGCTGTTGTATTCTCACCCTCGATTAGCAAAATCGTTGAGCTCAATTCTGCCTTTTCAGGAGCGATCAGCAAAGTCGTGGAAAGTACGGATTCGCCTGCCCAGGAAGATATCGAACGCTCTGAGGACGATCTTTCAACGCCGCCAGGTACTCCACCACCGGACTCGCAAGGCCTAGATCAGGTCGCGCAATGTCTTTGCGAATGGCTTCCCCAGTTTGCGGAGGCATACCAAGAATACGTGAGCTCTCATGCGCAAGCTTCACAGACACTGAGAACACTACTCCGAGCTCAGGATAGCCTTGCGCAAGAACTTCAGGAGATCGGTGAACAGAAGCTGACGTCTTTATTGATCGAACCCATTCAGCGGCTCCCCAGATACAATTTATACATCGACAGCATAGCGAAACAGCTCCCAGTCAAGCATCCCGCTCTCAAGGCACTCCTCAAGGCTCGAGACATAGTCACCGGAATATGCGCCGAGAATGAAGGAACGGAGGCAGCAGCAATGGTTGAACGACTTCGGACACGAACGATGGGATGGCCAATAGATATCGATGTATCTGGCCGTCTGGTTGCGGCAGTCGACTACTTGGAGCTCATGCCGCCATATGCCTTTGAAGGCTGCGACGGAGCGCGAGGTATGCTGTTCCTGTTCACGGATGGAGTCATAATGGTCGAGAAATCACCCACATCTAAAGCATCAGCACGCACGCTATTGACCGAGATGGAGAGCGGGTCGCTGCCTAGCAGGTCCGTCGAAAGCCTCTCTGATACCATCGGAGACTTGCACTTCGTGCGACGCCTTCAGCTTGACGCATTGCAATGCACTGAGAGCCATGACGGAAGCGCTTTGCAGCTGCTCACGTTTTTCCAGCTTGCTGTTGGCGCTATTGGTGCTCAGGAACCAATTCTCGACAGCTGTCAGCTTCTGAGGCTGGAAGGTGCTTACGATGGACGTGTGTCCCGATTTGTGGAAGAAGTCGCAAAAGCCAGAGTGGAAAGTCGCTTCTCTGAAGCTGAGCGAGAATCATCCACTTGGGAGCTCCGTGCCACCGAACCTGCAACCGACTCCCTGAATCTGCTCAGCGCCATTTTCGATGACTCGAACACCGAACACACCAGCTCGCGCGGGCCATGTGCACCGATACGGATTGTGATAGATCCGGAGCAACATCAGTCGCTAGTGAAGCCAGGACATACTGACGTACGCACTGTCATCAATCTGGCGTCGCTTCGTGATGGCGACTGGCGACTGACGATTGATTCTGTTGATGGAAACCTTGGTCGGGAGCATGTTGATACCCCAGATCTTGTTCCTGCGCTGCGAAGAAAGATCGCGTCACTCATAAGTGCTCGAATGGCTATAGAACAGCCAGCAATGGCCGCTTGTATGATCATGAGGAACAGTGATATTCTGCAGTCAATCGGACTTCAGGCGGCAGGCCAAGCAGACTACCAGGTCAAGGCCAAGTTCACACCCCGCGAACGTGTCCATCGTCCGAAGTCACCGAAGAAACTGCTCTCCAGCTTCCTATCAAGCGTTGGACCTGGCAATGAGCCGCCAAATCTCCTCCACAAGCACCTGCCAAGCCTGCCACCGCAGAGCCAGATTCCTCGCATGCCCAGTCACGCCAGCTCGGCTTCACACAAACCACCCAGTCGGGAGTCTCGTCCGACATCCAAAGAAGAAACTGCACCATTCGCGATTACCAGCGATCTCGCGGCAAACCAGCTGAAGAAGATGGAAGATACGCTTTCTGCATACATTCTTGCCCTGCAGGCTCGAAAGGGCAACATTGTCGGCAAGAATCTGAAACTTCGCGTAGTTGCTGATCCTGGTCTCGTGGAAGAGCTCTACTCCGGGCTTTTGGAGGACCCGAACATGATGGTTCTGGCTGCTCAAGCGCCTCTTGACGTGCTGATGGCCGCATTTGAGAGGTTTCTCAATATTGCATGGAAGGATCACATCGGTCAAGTGATGCCGACATCCCTACTGCAAGACGTACAAGCCAAAGCCGAAGCACTGTTCCCGAGCGAGTTTGACGAATATTTCAAGAACGCGCTTGGTCGGCTTGCTCCGCAGAATCAGCGAGCCTTCAAAGCAATCGTGAAGCTTCTTGCGGATCTCCTTGATGGCACAGGCAACGATGGTGATCGAGGCATTCTGACAGCATGCTTCGCAGAGGTGCTTGTCACCGAGGGTAATCCTCACGACTATATCGCCTTGATTGACCGATTCGTCGACGACACCGACACTTACTTTGGGGAGCCGGTAGATGTCAGCATGACCCACAGCTACAAGGACACTGGTTCCGTCAATTCGCACAAGAGAGCACGATCAATCAACTCAGGCTCCCTAACGAGTAACACTTCGTCGCTGCGACGCAAGTTTGGACTAGGTGGCCTGACGAGAGAGATTAGCAGGTCCGAGCAGGAATCCAAGGTCGCATCTGTTTGGAGAACCCTTAGCAAGAGCGCGCGCGGTGACTACAGCCCTGGCAATAGCATTTCCAAGGGCTCTCTCGGTCGTTCGCGGTCGATTGATACAGAGCCGCCGGTCTTGGGCATGCGACCACCCTCACAGGACAGCAAGATTTTGGCAGCTTCGTTCGGAGATTTACCAAGCCTTGTGCGGACGCCTAGCAGTCACAACCTTGGTTTGTCCACTATCGGTGAACATCCAAGCTTCATTCCGCAAGGCCCACCAAGAAAGAAGAGGCGTAGTTCGCTATCCGATCTGAAAGTCTTGGAGACATCGCCAAAACGGGAGCCGTGGTCACCGCCATCTCCCAGACGACCCGTCTTGACCCAGAAGACTTTGGAGGAGAAAGCTTTGCCTGACTCTCCCGCGCCATCGACCCCATCACGGCCATCTTCTAGAGAAAACACTGGCAAATTCGGCAGCCCTTTGCAAAAGACACCGCGTTCGAGATTGCCTTCCTCCTTCCGAAGGGAGCTATCGCCTGGACCAAGTCGAGCCCTGGGATCACAGCCGCCACCTGAACTACCGCGACCGAAGACAAGCCATGGCGAGAAGCAAAGTGAGCTGCGAAGACCC
Source organism: Pseudocercospora musae (assembly GCA_001578225.1). NCBI lineage: Eukaryota > Fungi > Ascomycota > Dothideomycetes > Mycosphaerellales > Mycosphaerellaceae > Pseudocercospora > Pseudocercospora musae. The sequence continues at coordinate 9,492 of LFZO01000701.1, forward strand.
AAGACAAGTGGTGGTCCTGCAGACGAAGTCGTAATAACTTCTCGTCCGACATCCAATATACCGAGCTTGGTACCTAGAGCAACTTCGCCGGCCAAATTTACCCCGTCCACGCCAAACCGCACTGGCCTTTCTGAACGACCAGGAGCTGGCAACATCGTAAAGAAGCCCTCGCCTCAGACGGAAAAGACTGGCCGAACTCGTAGCACTACTGTCGATGCGCCTGGCATTCCACAACCTTCATCAACTAGGAAATTGCGAATGCAGTCACCTCAGAAGCTTCGGGAACGGCTTCAAAATGAGCAGAGTTCCATCGCCGCTGCACAGAGCAGCATACAGGACGAATTGAGCAAGATAGGAGACGAGCTCACTTCCAGCACTAGTATGCGTAGTCCTGTTCGTGGAGGCAGCAAGACTATCGGCGGTCGAGGGTCCTTCTCGCAGGCGAGCAACATGGATCTTGCGCAGCGTGTCCTCAAGATGGAGGGCACGCTCCCAAAACAGATCTCTGACCTCAACACGCGCGTCATCACCATCCAAAACGATCTCAGTACCAGTCTTACTGTCAGCGAAACAAAATGCAAAAAGCTAGATGAGCTGTACCGCGAGGCAAATGGCGAAAATGAGGCACTCTATTCGAAGTTCAACGAGGAGTTGAGCAGAATTCTGAAGGCTGTCAGAGGTGGAGAGGGCGTCGAGGAGTTGAAGAAGAAATTGAAAGAGGCCCAAGATGAGGTGGTGATGCTTAGACGCGAGTCGAGCAGACTGAAACGGGAGAATGTCGGTCTCCGAGCACAGCTGAAAGAATGAAGTGATCTTCAATTGAGCGTCTTGGTCTTGGGTAAAAGTCTTGCATGGGTTGAGGCTTGGAATACCATTACGGTGACGAATTTTCTTGGTCTTGGAATGATTGACGAACTGTAGGGGTATCGGTCTCATTGTTGTCGCTCTCGTAGTTCATACTGCATAGATCAGGCATGTATCTTGTAATGCTACCATTACTGCGAAGCCGCCTTCGGGGCGTCGTATCCTCGGATCATCACCAACATCAAGTCGGCTACCACCCGCTGAAGCCAGAACGTTTCTTGGTCTCTCAGTGGCACACATTCCGTGCTATGCCGACTTCAGCTGCATAGTCAGCCGCAGAAGGAGCGCATTGAAAGCTTGACAAGCTTAACATGGCTTGGCTTCGATAGACTTCAGCTTTTGTGGCGCGGCTCCTACAACGGACTTCTCGATCAGGCTGTGCCATTGGCAGCAATGAGGATTTGGTGTGCCTGCTGCGCAATGCAATGCAACACCTCGCTATGACGAAACGCATTAATGAGCCAAATCGTCGCAATTCACAATCTGCTTGAACATTTCTCCATGGCTCTTTTGTGAATATGCTGGACTGGTTGCAGCAGGCCCATCCGGCAAAACACCTGTGTAGCAGTCCTGACACAAGGTTGACTCCTGCAGTAATCGCTTCAGTTCTGGCGAGCCTTGCGTACGCACAGCACGACCACTCCAACACTTCTCTGGTTCGTCTACCTTCTGAGCTTCTGTACCTCCTGCCTCAGCCCTTCGACATCCTACCAAGGCATAGCATACTCCTCGCGCCTTGCGACGATCTCGTCGTAGCACGGAATAATTATACCGGAAGAAACTGCATCTACGCCACAACATTCTCAATTCACACAAACATCCCTGCCGTGCATTTACAACTTTTCGACACAGCAGTCTTGCGCTACAGTCTCTCCGAAAAGACATTACTCCCCGTCATGGGCCCCAACGAACAACGCGCTCCAAACGGTATTAGAGTCTCGCCAGACGGGAAGAAACTCTACGTCACAAACACGCCTCTGATCGGACAAGATAATTTCAAAGATCAAGCTAAGAACACAACGAAAGCGAACTCTATCTTCGTCTTTGATCTTGATTCTGAGGAATTTCCACGAAACGTGAGATTATTTGGATTGGTTAGGATTTGAATTGCGAATGGGATACATGTTGATGATCAGGGGAGGGTGTGGACGTCTGAGAATGATGGGATTAATGTTAGGAACGAGGAAGGGGTGGGTGCTGTTGGGGAGTTTGGACATGGAGGTTGGAGGCCTGTTGATGAACCTTTTATTGCGAATTTTGCGCACAATGACGAAACCTACATGTTGACGGCAAAAGCCTTTTGGTTCGTCACGGAATAACCAGTCCTCATCCTCGGTTCCGTCCCTGGCTTGTATCGGTGGCATCTTCTCGAAGCTGCCGCGCTGGCAGGGCGCAGATCTCAGGGCCAATATGTTGCAATTTCCAGCAACGCGCCGAGTTTGAGACCCGATGGGTCCGACAAAGATGTACTCGACACCGAGGTGTCTGATAAAGAGTGGGTTGATTGGAGAAGCTGTCTCTTAGCTTATCCGTGGCGAGGAACTTCGTCAGCTGGTCGTAGGCAGATGGCATAGGAATCTCACTGTTGAAGCTTGGATGGCGAGTAGAACTAAGGTTACCAGTATCCATCGTGCTATATATGTATGTGAAGGAACGGGAGCCGGGCTCTGCAGACGGATGCGCAGTCTTCTATGGTCGAAATCGAAGGAGCAGATCTGGCCCATGTGCATCTTCACCTCCATGCATCTTTCTCAACCAAAAGGCTTGTCTGGATGCACCTCTTGACTCTCGACGTCCGCGCTCGGGCTGTACTCTCCATCTCGCACCATGTCGGCATGCTCTCGTAACACAAAGTCGGAATGTCCAGTCTGCCGCTGGCCTGGGAACAGCCAATGCAGGCCTGCATGCACGAGGCAGGCGCTGCAGAAACCGTAGAAGTATGTGATATCGTAGAGGTGGTCCCAAGCGCTGCTGTCATCACGAGTCTCCTTCACAGCTCGCACGAAGCCTGGCAGCGTCGGAGCGATGCCGATACACCAGGCGATAATGCCGCGCCAATTGAATCCAGCAGTATACCAGTAAGCACTCGCACTGGTGCCGGAGTACAAGTCACCGAGGTGGTAGTCTTGTCTGCGGACCAGGAAGTAATCTCCAATCACGATTCCTGTCATGGGAGAGAGGAAGACTGACCAGCCGCTGAGGACAGTGATGAAGGTTGTCGGCTTGCTCACATAGTTCCACGGCACGATTGCAACCTGCACAATGTACATGTCAGTTGTCTGCTACCCTACTCCTGTGACGGCTCACGGGACATACTGATATCATCGACATGAGATAGCCGCCCCGTCGAATGTTCATCCATTTCGGGCAAAGCGCAGCAATATCCATCCCGCCGGACACACAGTTCAAGATGACACACAGCGCCAACTGGTCCAGAAAGAATCCTAAGCCTACGCTCGACGGTCAGAACGATGCACCATCGCCATCCCTATCCCGACAAATACCATACCTGCGAAGAAGGTGCCCGCGCGAGCAGCTGGGCTCAATGACCGTTGCTGAATCAAGAGAAGGAGCTCAAACGGGTTCCAGGTTGCGACTCCATACAGATCGTTGGTCGCCGACGTGATCAAAAGCCCGCATACAGCCGTTACGCAGATGAGAATCGGGGCGGCGACGAGCTGGCCCAGCAAAGCCGCATTATGTGTTTTGGCGTAACGCGTCCAATCGGACTGGCCAAGACACCCAGATGCTTGGGCTCCGATAATGCTCTGCAGAGCGTAGACTGCGGCCCATGAAAGCTTTGATCCTTTGACAGTCGCTGGCATATGCATGAGATGGCCGATCGAGCCCGCACTTGATACCGACCATGCTAGCATACCAAACCTACAAATGACGCGCTCGAGTCAGTGACTGAATGACAGCTACCGAACACCCATGTTGGGGCGACCGTACATCGTTGCAAGCATCATGACGAAGGTGACCTTTGCCACGTTAGCGTGCTGAGAACAATCCTCGCCCGGTCTGACTCACCCTCAAAGGCCATTGTAGCTTCTCGGGAGGGATCATTAAGATTGGCAGAAAGATGACGAGGAAGATGAAGAACGATATAAGGCTTGCGGTATCCACGTTTGCCGAAGCTGGAAGTGTGTTCCGCAAGTTCACCCAACGGGATCCGATAATGCCGCCGAGCATGATTTTGACGGCTTGGCCACCCCAGTACAGCTGGATACCGTTCCATACAATGGCAGTCACGATTCGATTCAGGACCGGCCAGAACCCTCCACGCATGCCCCAGGATGCGCGAGAGAGCACGGTGAAGCCAATGTACTGATGAGAGCCTGGACGACGTCAATCGCATCTCACATGTATCGATCCGGGCTTTGCTCACCTGGCCATCCAGCGAGCACAGCAATGATTGCACTAATGAGTGCTACGCCGACCATAACTCCCATTGCTTGTTGTACGGACAGGCCTAGAGCATGGAGTGACGATGCGGAAGCCCATGCTGTCGTGTTGACACCACAGATGACCCAATATCCAAAGTAGCCCTGCCAGGTCCAAGTTCGTCTGTCTGCTGGAATCGGGATCAGATCTCGATTGCACCAATACGTATTGTGATATTCTGCGTTCTCGTCGACAGGGCATTCGAGACGGTTCGACCAATGCCTCAGGCGCGTTTTAGTTTCCGGAGAGACACGCATCTTTGCACTTGGATATGAATACGCCCGACAATGCTGCTGACACGTGGCCGTTCGGCATCTATGATTATTCTGTCCACTGGACGATTGGTTGCTCTACTCTTTTGAATACCTGAGATGTTTGACACCCTCATCGAGGATGTCGCCCCGCTATCTGGTAACCATGCACAGCCCTGCCTGGCCTATCTTCGTCCAGTCATGTCCTCTCCAATGCACGGCTCTACAGGGCAGCATCTTAATCGGCAATTCCTTGCCGAGTCTTCCATCCACTGAGCACTCAAAGCTGAGGTCCTGGGTCTATTTGTGCCGCTCGTGAGGAGTTGCCGTGAGCTACTTTTTGCCGCATTGGAACAGTCGACCGGGATCAGACCCCCAAAACCTGATGATACTACCAGACTCACGGATAAGCTCTACACGCACCTTGGGGCCGACTTTTACGCCTCCATAGCGTGATCAATTTGTGGACGGTTACTACAAGTCTTGCGAACCCGCTTTCCTGAGATCAAATCAACACGTCAAGCTGGGCTTGTTCTTCTCTTGAATCCTTGCTTAAGTAATTCAGAAACGAACGATATCTCTCTTACAAAATGGGCTCTTTGGGCGACTATCCAGAAACGATAGCAGAAAGCACGTCTATTCCCATCATCGACTTCTCCAAGTGGTATAGCTCCAGTGCGGCCTCTCGCAAAGAGGTCGCCGCGCAACTGATCTCTGCTGGAAAAGAGTACGGGTTCGTGTACATTGTCAATCATGGCGTACGGCAGAGTAGCTTAGACCAAGCTTTTGCGATCACAAAGGCGCTCTTCGACCTGCCCATGGAAGACAAAATGAAGGCACCCCATCCAGATGGTCCTGATGTGCATCGTGGCTACTCTCATCCAGGTGAGTGTCTTCCAAGGCCCCAATGCGCCTATCAGATGAACAAGAAAGCCAAATGCCTGACCGAGCGAGCTTTCCCCTCCATCAGGCCTAGAGCTCGTCACCGACTACTTGGGCTCGGACCAAGACGTCGGCGCTCGAGAACGTCGTGAGCGTGCGATCGATGCCAAAGAATCGTTCGAAGTCGGTGCGGAAGACAACGAGCTTCAACCTCCTGTCTGGTTACCCGAATCGACACTTCCTGGCTTCCGAAAGATTACCACCGACTTCTATTGGGAATGTCATGCGATCTCTCTTGAAATCCTGAGATGCGTTGCTGTGGGTTTGGGCCTCGATGAAGACTCCTTGATTCGGTTCCACTCGGGAAAATATAATCAGCTGAGACTACTCCACTACCCGCCTGTCCCAGCGGAAGAGCTTGAAAGCGGGCGTACAGCAAGAAATCCTGCTCACACAGATTGGGGTTCCATCACGATGTTGTTTCAAGACGAGTGTGGTGGCTTGGAAGTAGAGCATCCGAGAAAGCCTGGCACTTTCATTCCTGTCAATCCAGTTGAAGGGGCCTGCGTGATGAATATCGGAGATATGCTGATGAGGTGGAGTAATGGTAAGATCGACCGCAACTCCACTGATGTTGAGTACCTCTACTGACGAAACTTCTTCTTGGTCACAGATCTTCTCAAGTCTAGCCGGCACAGAGTTCGACAGCCGCCAAGAGAAGACCGATACTCAGGCCCACAGCGCATGACCCGCGCGCGATACTCGATCCCATATTTCATTGTGACAGATCCAGATACGTTGATCGAGTGTTTGCCCACTTGTATTGATGAGGAGCATCCGGCTAAATATGAGCCTGTGGTTCAAGAAGATTGGGCTAGGCTTAGAAGAGGTATCCAGTACCCGACCGCAAAGGCGAAGATGGAGTTCGACACAGTCACTGGCGCTCCTCAGGCTATGGTCGCTGAAGTCCATTAGCGATGAGGAAAGAAGTCCAAGATGAGAAATAACTTCTTCTGTGTGCCGGCTCGGATTTTAAGATTCGCTTTCTGGTAGCTTCGGTATGGACCGCACAAGCTGGTATTGCCCTTGTTTGTTCATATGTCTCTTGCATCTTCCACTCCTTCGTAATGTCCGCTATGCTCCCTAGATTGAGAATACAGATAGTTTCACAGGTGTTGCATGTTGAGGAGAATGTAAACCCGATCGCCGAAAGTCTGATGCCCATTCCGCCAAGCGTATGCAAGACTGTGAAGCCAGCCAACCGGCCGTAGAAGATATTGCTATGCTCAGACGAATACGGTATGCGGTAAACGTAGTCGTTGCCGGGGCATACAAGCATCTCCACAGTATCAGTAGCACTGCGCATCCCTTGTCCCATTTCTGTGTTCTGTGTAGCCGGAGTAAGCTGAGCGATTGGCAACGATGAGCTGCTTGCCGTCTGACCTGTCAGACGTTCTGTTTCTGCTCGAACCTGTCCAACTTTGGCCTCCAGTTCTCGCGCATATGCCATGATTGAGAGACGATTTGCAGAAGTACCGCAGGTGCAGTTGGCCCTAGATTTGAAGCAGCGTTGGCAGGCTGTTGGCCATCACATTTCACCTTGCGTCGCCGGCAAACGTCGCATAAAGAGCTGTTGACCGGCGGGTTGTGGTAATCTGTTGAAGCTATTACCAGTGGTTCGTCAAAAGTGCCTGATGTGTACATATACATATCGTGCAGATGTCAATTTTGACTGCCGGCAGCCACCATGGCCGAGTTCTGTTGGTGAGAGGCTGCAGATCATGAGCGACATAGGACTTCAACGCCACTTGCTCCGGAGCATCTTGCTCTTGATCAATAGTTGTAATCTTCTTGGCCAACTGGGCAACTGAGAACTACTTCCCCAGAAGTCGGAGTTCATGTCTCTCTAGCAGGGCCAAGTTCCTCGGACTGGGCTGTCTTCGTTCATCATCATGGCCTCTGGGAATCGCAATTGCGTACATTATGGCAGTGATAAGAGATGCATTGACTTCATCACCCTCCTCGAACCCCCATAACATGCCAAACATGATAGAAGTGAATACGTGGGCTGGACACCAAGTCTGGCAAGCTTGACCCCGGTCAACAGGAAGATCTCCACCCACCGTGATGACAGTTAACCCGACCGCGCTAAACGCGGGACTGACTGAGCACGTGATACGGCTCGGTCTGACTTTCTACCGTACAGTCGGATAAGCTTTTGCGGGGTTAGCTTTCGCGTACCTACTTGTCCTCATAGAATCTACTAAGATTAATAATAGCTAAACCTATTCGAATCATTATTAGTACCTATTCGAATTACTAATAAACAATCTTATTCGAATTATAAACTAAAGATATTCGAACTATTAAACTTGTTAACATTACTCCTACTTATCCTTCCGAGCGCTCTAGTAAAAGCTATTCGTATTAGTCGAAGTATAGCAATTCGAATCTAAAAAGCATCTTACTTAAATCGATATTATTCGAATTAGAATAGCGTCTAATTCGAATTATGCCTTTCTTACTAGAGATTAATTTACTATTTATAGAAGAAGATCTAAATATCTTTTTAAAAGGCTACGAAGAGTACGAGGATTAGTTCTTTACTAAAGATAGGATCTATTCCGATATTAGGGACTAGGTATATAGTAACGTATAGAATACCCGCCTAACCGATAACATAGTAGGTAGTAGAACTAACAAGTGCCTCCTAAAAGGATTACGTAGAGCGCTAGGTTAAAAAGACTATACGAGTTACGTACGTCTAGTATACGCCCCTAGTATACGCTACTTAGTATACTTAGGGCTTAGCAAGGGACCTTACCTTATCGAGGTCCTTACAACTATCCCCTTTCTCCTAATGTAGCTATCCCTAGCTATAGACAAACCTAACTCCTCGTTAAGCTATCCTATCTACGTATTCCCTTGCGCCTCTAGCGCTCCGAATACGCTTAGTATACGTTACTACCTTAGATAGCTCGTTACTATACGAAAACTCTTCGTTATTATGTAGTAGAATTTTCATGTTACTACTAGTAACGTTACTAGGTAGGTCTAGCGTATTCCTAAGAACGTGTTAATTATTATTATCGGTAACTAGGTAGCCTATATATAAGTAGTATCTATAGTCTACCTAAAAACTTCCCCTATTTCTAAGCTTTCTACTAGTACCGCGCTAGTACCTCGCTAGTACTACGCAAGCTCCTCTTACGTTCTAACTAACAATTTTTATACTACTCTTAGTATAGACCTAGCTAGTACCCCGGTTACGGTACGTAAGCGCCCCGCCGCTAGTCCTACTATCCTAGTTACGGCTAGTAAGCGCTTTAGGCCTAATGTAGAAGGTTGTAGTAGATGCTTCTAGTACATAACTACTAATAGTAAGAATAATCCCTACGCGCTCCTTATACGCGTCTCGTAACTAACCCGCTATAGAGGATCTAAATAATGTGTATATTAGAGGTAATATGTACCCTACTACTAAGAAGAAGTACTAGAGATACGCTAAGGGGCATTATCCCTATAAGCTAGTTATAGTACTATACCTCGTCGCGCTACTCTAGCGTATACGTATAGCTCGCGCTAAGCGCGCTACTTACGACCTAGACGACCCTAAGTACGGGGGTAATCCTATCTAGGCCTAGATTGGCCTCGACGAGATCTAGTAGTACCTAGATATATACGTAGACCGTACGTATCGCTTTCTCTTCGTACGCGTCGCGTCTACTAACTACCTAGCTTTCCTAGAGGTTAAGAAATCTCTAAATAGCTACTACCGTAATAAGAATAAGATTACTAGTAACGGTACGCTACTAAAGCGCAACTACGGCGCTAGTATCGCGCTAGCGACCGCCAACGGTCTAGACCTAGTAGCTATCCTAGAGCGCATTAATATTAACCTCTCTAGGCTAGTAGAAATCGGCCGTTAGGTACGCATTATCCCTATATCCCTATCGCCTATTAAGCGTATACTAACCGCGATAGAACCTCGCCCTAAAGGGGGCGTATACTACTATAGTAGTAGTCGATACTACTATAGGCTTTCTACCTATGCCTAAGCCTAAGCCTAAGTAGGATAAGGGTTCTAATAGTTACGAGAGTAACTAGCTCTATAGAGCTAGTTAGTAGGTTATACGCCTATGGCGCGTAAGCGCCGCGAACGCATAATTTTCTTCTATTCTAAGCTAGGCTAAATGCTCCTATTAATAGCGAAACGAGTACGTATCTATTAACCTTATCTTATCTTATTCTTATGTTTTCCGACTACGTCTCGCTTATACCTTAAATGCGTTAAGCGCCGCTAAGTCTTCTATATATTCTACTAGTTCCTAAGTGTTATATTCTTCTAGCTAGCCTACCTACCTAACAAGGTAGTAAGTCTCTTCCTTCTATATCCTCTTCTTTACGATTTCTTCTACGCGCTACTTATCTGCATCCTCTACGACTAGTATACTAACCTTATACTCCTCGCCCTCGCGCCCCTTCTAAGGCTCGAGTAGGGATATATAGAAAACATTATAGATTCTCGTACGAGTAGGTAGCGCTAAGCGATACGCCTACGCTCCTACTACGTCGATAATACGAAATAGGCCGAGATACTTCGGGCTAAGCTTCTTCTTTAGTAGATCTAATCTAATATTCTTAGATAACAATAGTACTAAATCGCTAATACTATACTTCTAAGCCTTGTAGTTAGTATTGTAGTACTTAGCTTAGTATTCCGCTATAGTCTTCTAACGCTACGTAAGCGTCTCGTATACTTTTCGTAGTCTTTCCGCGGTATCGATCGCTACTAGTACCCTTCCTTCGGATAGCTCGTCCCGAGCTATAGGCAACGATATAGGAGCAACATCCGGATTATATCTATATAGCATACGGAAGGGGCTTATACGTAGCGTAGGGTATATACTATTATTGTATACGAACTCTACCTACGAGAGCCAAGACGCCTAGTCTACCTAGTTATTAGAACAATAATATCTTAGGTACTGTTCTAGTATCTAGTTAGTACGTTTAGTCTGCCTATTAGTCTACGGATAGAACGCTATACTAAGCTTACGCTTTATATACGTCTCGTAGCAAAAGTCGCTCTAAAACTAACTAGTAAATAGAGACCCTCTATTACTAACTATTCTAGCTAGGATTCTAAACCTTCTAACTACCTCTCTTAGGAAGATATCTACTAGCTCTACTACTATGTACTTCTTTGTAGTAGGTACAAAGAGGCTTATCTTCGTATAGCGATTAACTATTACGAGTATCGTAGTATAGATATAGGTACCGAGCTTGCTTAGCGGTAGATCGGTAATGAAATCTATTGTTAGCTCTTGCTATAGCCTAGTAGGCATTGGTAGCGTAGCTAACTCGCTATATAGGCGATAGCGCCTTGCCTTCGACCTCTAGCATATCGCGTAGGTAGAGATGTACTCCGAAACCTCCTAAGCTAACCCTAGCTAGGTATATTTCCTATATATTAGCTTAACCGTCTTAGCTTAGCCGAAATGTCCTATAAGGGGATTATCGTAGTACATGCGTATTACCTACGTTCTTAACGCGAGGTCCTTAGGTATATAGATCGCCTCGCCTTAGAAGAGGATATCCTCTTAGATAGAATACTCCTCGAAGGTACTAGTCTCCCTAGTAGCCTCGTATAGCTCCTATACTATAGGCTCTAGCTACTATAGGGTATATATAAAGCTAAGTAGTAGGTCTAGTACCTAGTAGTAGGGTCTATTATCCTTAACTACTATAGCCGCGACTCTAGCTAGATAGTATACGAAGCTATTACGCTTCGTATACGTTATTACTACCTTTTATATAGAGATACATATTATAGTAGCTCGCTTTACGACTAGCTCTACCTCTCTAGAAAGGTCTAACTAGACTAAGAGTTTAGCTTGTAGCGTTAGTAATAGGTTACTTATCGCCTACGTTTCGCCTTCGTAGTCGCTTCTCCTCGAAGGAGTGTCTATAGGGTTTCTTTTCCCTACTTAGTATTCGATAGTGAAATCGAACGGGGCTAGGAAGGTTGCCTACCTTGCCTACCTACCTATTAACTACTTTATCGTCGTGAACCCCTTTAGGTTCGCGTAATCTACGAGTACGCGTACCGTATACTACGAGCTATCGAAGTACGGTCTCTAGTACTTAAAGGACTCGACTACTACTAGTAGCTCCTAGTTATAGGTCTCGTAGTTAGTCTCTATAGGTATTATCTTTCTCGACTAGAAAGCGATAGGGTACTAGTTACTATCCTCTACCTACTACGAGAGAATTCCGGCTAATACGAACGTAGACATATCGGTTTCGAGGCGTAGGGGCTATATAGGATCAAAGTGCCTAAGTAGCGATACTAAATAGAATATATCCTTTAGGCTCCTAAACGCTTACTTCTCGCTTGCGCCCTACTAGATTAGACCCGGCTTTCGGCCGTTCTTAGCTCTCTTAGAGAGGGCTATTAGAGGTATAACAATCTAGAAGTAGTTAAGTATAAACCTATAGTAGAAATTGTAGAACCCGAGAAAGGACTAGACTTCGGTAAGGATAGAGGGACGCGGCTACTCGGTAATTGCGTCTACCCTACTCCTATCTATCGATACGCCTTCGGTACTAACGATGAATCCTAGGAACTCTACATATTTCTTTTAGAATAAGTACTTCTTACGGTTAGCGTATAAGCCGAACCGCCTAAGCCTCTTAAGTACCGCGCGTACGTTACGTATATAGTACTCTTTATTCTTGCTATATACTAGGATATTATCTAGGTAGACTATATAGTAGATATTAACTAGGCCTACTAAGGCTCGGTTAATATATCCCTAAAAGGTTGCCGGTACGTTAGTAAGCCTAAATGGTATTACTAGGTACTCGTAGTATCCGTAGCGCGTACGAAACGTAGTCTTCTACTTATCGCCTCGCTTAATACGAATACGATAGTAGGCGTCGATAAGGTCTAAGGATATATACTATTCCGTATCCTTTAACCTATCTATTGTCTCGCTAATAAGAGGTAGGGGGTATCGATTCTTAATAGTAATCTTATTAAGACCCCTATAATCGATATATAACTAAAGACTAC
>LFZO01000702.1:6963-28933 GCA_001578225.1 Pseudocercospora musae
ATTCTACTCGAGATAGGCAAGTAGTCCCTTAATCTACTAGCCGACGACTACGTTAATGTAGGTAACGGAGGCGTAGTACTATAGTTAGCGAGCGTACTAGACGATGCGCTTACTATCCTAGGTAGTATAGGTAGCGCTACCGGTACGGAGTTAGTAGACATCGAGGCGATTACGGATCGCTACCTTAAGAGCTAGGCAAACGAAGTATAGGCATTCCGCGACGATAGGTCTATCGATATAGGCGAGATAATAGACCTTCTCTTGCCTAACGCCTAGCTCGATACCGTATAGCTACTAGCCGTTACGATAGTACCGTTTAACGCAATGGCCGGCAAGTTAGACATTAAGGCTCTAAGTAAGCCGATGCCGCCGCTATACGTTACTAGCGCCGAGACGCTAGCATAGTCGCGTAAGCGCCGCCGCGTAGAGATAGAGGCTATAGGCCTATCGCTATCGATACTATCTACGCTAGCTATACGCGGCCGTCGCTAGATCGCTACGATTCCGGGCTTAGTCGTCGCCGCTCGCCGCCGAGTAGTTAATGCTATAGGATAGCGATGCGACTACTAATACTACTACGGCGATTACATTATATATTAGTACGTTTACTCTTCGATTTTGTTTTATTATAACGAGGACGTATAGGTCTTTCCTATTAGGGGGGAGACTATTACGGTCCGGCCTAGTATCGTGCCGATACTAGGATATCTTGTACCTATAGAACGTAGTTTAGACAATTAATTAACTAGTATACTAACTATTACGATCGTCCCGTTCCTACGGTGCCTATTACGCTATACCTACCGATAATACCGCTATCTAGTAAAAAGATAAGGCTAGCGTATATAGTACTAACCGAGGGTAAAAAGGAATATAATAGACATTACTAGAGCAAAACTATAGATCTAAGCTACGTAGGGCCTATACTATAGATAAGAGATTACTCCTTAGTATTAACCCTAATAGCTATATCTAAAGATATAGCTACTTAACTTATAATAGGCTATCTCTATAGAAACTAGACGAACTATGTTTTTAGTTAATTAATAGCTAACTAACCTAGCTACTTTAGGTATAGCTACAAATCCCGAGAATTTACTTAGAAGACTTACTTTAAATCCGATATTCCCTACTATAGGATAAAGGGCTCCTATAACCCGGCTAGTAGGGCTCCCGGTATTATTCTATTTAACGGTAGAATAAGTAAGTACTAAGCTATCGCTTAAAGCGGAGGAAGGGCTATAATACCTCTTACGTTCGCCTATTATAGTAGATAGAACGCGCTTGTTTTATAACGGCTTCTTATTAGTTACTAGCTTCGAGTTTTTATAGCAATATATTACTTAACTTACTATCTATAGTAATAGTATAGTAGGGACATTGTCGTATAGTCGTTAGAGGTAAAGTTTAGATATATAATATTATTTAATAATTGCGGGTTTAATCTAGCGTAGATTAAACAACTTATTACGTATACTAAGTTAGTAGCGATTAGTAATAATTAGAGTTAGGGAATATAGCGAATAGGCTACGAGGACGCGGCCTTTAGAAGGGAAGCCTATATTAGCTATATATAACTAGTATATAATCGGCTCGAGTAAAGCTAGGGTCTAGGTACCTTAGGTAGGGCTTAGCGCTAGCCTAACTTCCTAATCTTCCTCCCTCTCCTCTTAGACCTCTATCGAATACTATATTTATTTACTAACTACTATCTACCTACTTATATAACCTATATTACAAGATAGGGGGAGTTTGTTAGATATAATATAAGGAATAATTCTATAGATAGGGTAAGTTTATTAGATATAATATAAGGAATAATTCTATAGATAGGGCAAGTTTATTAGATATAATATAAGGAATAATTCTATAGATAGGGCGAGTTTGTTAGGTATAATATAAGGAGTAATTCTATAGATAGGGCGAGTTTGTTAGATATAATATAAGGAATAATTCTATAGATAGGGGGAGTTTGTTAGGTATTATGTAAGGAATAATTCTACGGACGGGTCGAGTTTGTTAGATATAATATAAGGAATAATCCTGCGGACGGGGCGAGTCTGTTAGGTGTGATATGAGCAATAATCCTGCACACCGACATGTGCGCGTTCAGTACCTCTAGACAGAAGCCGTCCTTATCCTTATCGCGCACGCATACACTGTAGTTCGAGCAGAAGCAGTCTAACCGGAAGGAGTGAGCTACTCTCTGCATTAGAGCATCACTCAACACTGCAACACTGCAACACTGCAACACCTGTGCCTACGCCTACGCTCACGCCCACGCCTACACCCACGCCTACGCCCACTTCAGCTTCTCCAACTGCATTTCTTTCATACCAGCTCGACCTCTGCTTAATCAGCCATCACGAGCGAGAGTGCTGCTTTGACGCCGTTGCCTTGCTGCCCTGACCGACGCACAGACCGAGCCCGCGGTCACACGTTCGAGTCATCGGACTGAACGCACCGTCGCCTCCGCCAACCGTCACGAGCCGTCCGTCACACGCAAGCACATGTCGTCCTCTGCATAGCCACCAGCCTGCCAAAGAGCCATCATCCTCCGCCGCCGCCAAGCCAGCACCACTCCCCACCAACCGACTCTCGCTCGCTCACTTCGCACTCGATGCATCCGAACGTCAAGACTGACGCTCATCTCGCTATCTAGGCCATCGGAGATCACAAGAGGCCGTCTGGTCACACCGCTGCCGTCATGGCGGCCCCCAGGCCTCCGCCGTCCTCCTCGAGGCGGCCCCAGCAGCCCGAGATGGAGCCTGATGAAGTGATAGGAGACTTTCGTCGAGGCAAAGAGATCGGCAAGGGCAGCTTCGCGACTGTCTACCTGGCGCAACATCGCAAGAAGAAGTCCTATGCCGCCGTCAAGGCTGTCCAGATGGCCAAGCTGTCCAAGAAACTCAAGGAGAATCTGGCAACCGAGATTGAGATTTTGAAAGGCCTCAAGCATCCGCACATCGTCCAACTTTTCGTCTGTACCGATACTCCCTCATACATCTACCTGGTCATGGAATACTGCCAGCTCTCCGACCTCGCGCAGTTCATGAAGAAGCGCCACCAGCTCCCCAACTTTCCAGAGACTGCAGACATCTTTCGCAAATATCCCAACCCCGAATTTGGAGGCCTGAACGAAGTTCTTGCACGTCACTTCCTGAAACAGATTGCCAGCGCTCTCCAATATCTTCGCTCGCACAACTTGATCCATCGCGACATCAAACCCCAGAATCTACTGCTGAATCCTGCACCCACCTTTATGCTCAAGCAGAAGCCGGAAGACGTCCCGTTAGCAGCCAGCGAGGGCTCTCTCACTCCAGCTTCTGGCGTCGCCTCTCTTCCTATGCTCAAGATTGCCGACTTCGGATTCGCTCGACATCTCCCGTCCACCTCCATGGCAGAGACTCTTTGTGGTTCACCGCTCTACATGGCTCCGGAGATCCTCAGATATGAAAAGTATGATGCACGAGCTGATCTCTGGTCGACGGGCACCGTCCTTCACGAGATGGTAGTCGGCAAGCCGCCATTCAGGGCGCAAAATCACGTTGATCTACTGCGCAAGATCGAGAAAGCGAACGACGTTATTGTCTTCGACAACAGAAACATGACGATCAGCCGTGGCATGAAGGACCTCATTCGCAAGCTCCTGAAGAAGAGTCCCGTGGAACGTATGACGTATGAGGCTCTCTTTAACGATCCTGTGGTTGTCGACGAGATTCCTGGTCTGGCGCCCGAGGATAAGCCGCAGGAGAGGAGTATTCATGAGACTCAAGCCGCTGTTGATCAGTTCTCGGAGCTGAGCAGGAAAATGGCCAAGGCTATGGAGAATGAGACGCCAACACCGAGATCTGCACCTCCTGAACCACAAATCCAAACCCGACGCTCTCAAGATGAAGTCGCCGGCCGTAGTTCGCGAAAGTCATCTGAGCAAGAGCTCCAACAACGCAAGACAGAAGATGTAGCCAGGCGGAAATCGTCATCTGGCGGCCAGAATCAGCCCGAGAGTGCTCCTCTGAAATGCCAGCCCAGCCAACGAGAACGAGAGCGAGAGCAGCGTAGACCAAGCATCGTTGCGCACATCACTGCTCCAGGGCGTCAAGAACTCCACCAGCAGCAAGTACCCATGACGAATGCACCGCCTATGCAGAGACGAGCCAGCAGATCTTCGCCGCTGGCTGGCCCTCCACTTGTCCGCGAGCCGACTATGGAGGCGGAGAGCTCAAAGCACGAGCGTGCTGCTCGCGAAGCTCGCGAGCGTACGGCGCAAGAAGTGGCTTTCGAGAAGGAATATGTGGTCATCGAGAAGCGCGCGGTCGAGGTCAACGCATTCGCAGATGAATTGGATGCGAACGCTCATTTGATTGGTTATGGCTCGTCTTCCAACCAAGGTGTCATCGTACGCCGAGCCACTATCCAGGGCCAGCCGTCTTCGCTCTCGGGTGCTACGCCATCAAGCCCATCACGAGCCATGCAAGTGGCGTCGGGACGAGCTCCACACACTCGAGGTGGATCTTTCGAGCGACGATATGGCCCTTCGCCGCAGTCTGCCACCAATATGCTGACCAAAGCACTGAACGCGGCCAATGTCCGACTATTTGGAGCGCTAGGAACCTCGCCACCCTTCGGCAAAGGACAATCTCCACCTCGCGGCTACACTGCCTTCCCAGCATACCCATCTCCACCTGCTGCTCTTGCGATCGGTGATGGCAGTGATACGTCGAAGGGACCTGTTGATGAGGATACCAAGCTTGTTCGCATTATGGAAGATGCCGCGCACCGCAGCGATGTCATCTTTGGCTTTGCAGAGGTCAAGTACAGACAGTTGCTTCCCGCCACACCTTCCTCTCAAGATGCACTCGGCATTCAGCAGATTGGTGCTCAGGATAGCGATGCAAGGGCTGACGGTGACGACAAAGACATGACCACCGTGGCGATCATTGGTGTCGCAGAAGAGGCTTTGGTCCTCTACGTGAAGGCTTTGGCAATCTTAACCAAGACTATTGATCTTGCTGGTTTCTGGTGGAACGAGCAGAAATCACGGGCAGACGGCACTTCTCCCTCTTCCTCTCCGCCGCAAGGACAGGTGGCCACCCGCATCCTTGCAGTTGTGAAATGGTGCCGCAATCGCTTCAATGAATGCCTGGAGAAGTCTGAGGTGGTTGGACGTCGATTACAGGTCGCGCAGAGACAACTACCGGAAGACCACCCTAGCCACCCCAAGCACCATGGCACCGAGTCCGGCACTGAGATCGCCACATCCGCTGAGCACATCCATATCACTAGTGGCGTGACGGCTGAACGGTTGATGTTCGATCGCGCGGTCGAGATGAGTCGTGCTGCGGCTGTCAGCGAGCTCGTCGGAGAGGAGCTGAACGACTGTGAATTGGGTTATAAGACAGCCGTCATGCTGTTGGAAGCAGTGTTGGAGAGTGATGACGAGCCGCTCGTACGCAAGCCCAGCCAGAAGAGAGACAAAGCTGCGGACGAGCGCGTGAATGGCATGGAAACCGAAGACAGGCAGACGGTCATCAAGCGTAGGTGTCTCGCCCACCCCAGCAGATGTAAAATGATCGTAGCTGACACGTGAACAGTCATTGATGGCGCGCGAGCACGTCTGCATGCTCTCAGGAAGAAGATTCATGCCGCACAGCAAGTCGCGGCAAAGCGCTCGAACATCAGTGGCACATGCACGCCAAAGCCACCGAGCGTCTCATCTCCGGTCACAGCGACACCGACCATCGCGAGTACACCACCGCGATAAGCATGAACGCGCTCACGCACACGCACGAAGACTTTCGATATGTTTCAAGTAATGATGACGACGGCGCACAAGAGAATGCGCCTTACAGATTGCGAATGACTAGATCTTCACACATACTCACGATCAAGGACGGGCGTTTTTGAGCCAAGACTGGGCATCGGCGTTATCCTACACTGGTTCTTTTCGGGTTTATTGGGAACAGGACGGCAGGGCAATTGACGTTTACTTTGGGTAAAGACTGAGGGAGTTCTTTACATTTCTCACACATCAGGCCTTTTTCCAATGCCACAATGTTGATGGCTGGCTACCACACAGAGCGACAAGCGAGACAAGATACTGAATGAGGCGTATGCGAGGATTCACAGGCGCACGCATGCATATAAACGGCAGCATCGGAGGGCTTTGACAGTCGAATGTGGAATTAAGCGGGAAAGGAAGGGCGAGGGCGCTGAATGGATTCTAGCATACTTTATGATACCACGTTACGCGAGCCTGGCATGGCGGCGACCCTGGGGATTGTTTCGGAAGAGAATGAATTGATATCAATGTTGGGGAGGAGAGAAGGAAGGGAATCCTTGGCTGTCACTGTCACATTAGAGGGACTCTTTCCCGATAGCTCTGACTCAATCGAAGTGGAGTGAAATGATTGAGAATGGAATATGACGTGACATGATTGTTGTAGAGGGCGTATGTGATGATCACGCTGAAGTCGAGGTACGGGTGCTAAAAAGTGCTTGTCGCAGATCCGATCACGTGATACATGCGCGCACGCAAGCCGACGTCATACGGTATATTCACCTCACATATCCCCGACTGTCTGTTGACCACCCGAGCTGCCCCTGCCCTCACCCAACGAAACCGAAACATATTGGACGCCGAAACGGAAAACACGGCGTGCATGATAGCAACGCGCTCTCCCCATCTGAAGAGCTTCACTCAAACACTCTCTCGTATCTTCCACCACACCAAACTCGCAACCAGAATCCCCTCGGCCTGCCTTACCACCTTGACACCACCTACCACAACACCTCGACCACCTCGCATAACACCTCAATCTCGAAGCATGGCTTCCCTCGCCGTCCACTCCACCAAACACAAAGTCTGCATCGTCGGCAGCGGCAACTGGGGCACTACCATCGCCAAAGTCGTCGCGGAAAATGTAAAAGAGAACTCCGACATATTCGAAGAAGAGGTTCAAATGTGGGTCTTCGAAGAACAAGTCCAAATCCCAAAACACTCCCAACATTACGATGCGGCATCAGAAGCCTGCACGAAACCGCAAAAACTCACACACCTCATCAACGGCCTACACGAAAATGTCAAGTACCTTCCCAACATCCCACTTCCGACCAACATCGTCGCCAACCCGGATGTGGTCAAAGCGGTCGAGGGTGCGACGATATTGGTTTTCAATTTGCCGCATCAGTTCATTGGGAAGATCTGTGAGCAGATCAAGGGGAAAGTTGTGCCGTTCGCTCGAGGGATAAGTTGTATCAAAGGGCTGGAGGTGACGGAAGAGGGTTGCGATTTGTTTTCGGATAGTATTGGACAGAAATTGGGCATTTATTGCGGTGCGCTTTCGGGAGCCAATATTGCGACTGAAGTTGCCTTGGAGAAGTTTAGTGAGACGACTGTCGCGTATGATCCTCCACAAATGGATTCTCAGAGACCGACGCCCGAGGGTACGCCGAGTACGTCGAGACGAGGAAGTCAGGAGGCTTTGGAAGTGAGCGTCAATGGGGGCCGGCTTGAGGGATCGCAAAAGGGAAAGAAGGTGAAGCTCGTGAGCTTGCCGGCCGAGTATCCTCCGCTCAACCACGCGAATGTGAGGAAGTTGTTCCATCGACCCTACTTCCATGTTCGCATGGTACACGATGTGGCTGGAGTTTCGTTAGGAGGAGCTCTCAAGAACGTCGTCGCTCTCGCAGCGGGTTGGGTCGACGGTCTAGGCTGGGGAGACAACGCCAAAGCCGCAGTCATGCGAGTCGGCATCCTGGAAGAAGTCAAATTCGGGAAAACATTCTTCTCCAACTCTTGTCGGACCGAGACCTTCACGGAAGAGTCCTGCGGTGTGGCCGATATGATTACCTCTTGTTCTGGAGGTCGGAATTTCAGGTGCGCGAAGATGAGTGTGGCAGAAGGCAAACCGATCGGTGAGATTGAGGAGAGGGAACTCAATGGACAGAAGTTGCAGGGTACGAGTACTGCGCTCGAAGTCAATGCTTTCTTGAAGAAGCAGAAGATGGAGAAGGAGTTTCCGCTTTTCACCGCGGTCTATAACGTTTTGCAAGGCAACAACAAGCCCGAGGAGATTCCGAAGTTGATTGAGCCGGCGGATGAGTAAAGAGATTAATTCATGGATTGGCGTGAGAAGGTTACATGGCAACGGAGTAGTATATGATGCATGATGCTAGCGAGGCGTTGCGGGAAAGAATGTCTTTCGCAGGACATGAGCATGGTCACCTATGAGCTATACCGGATGGGAGGTAAGCAGTCGATTAGAAGACAGCACTGATATGAAGCAGCATCTGATAGACCTACGACAAATTCGAAATGCGAACGTTCTCGTCCTCGTATCCATTCCCAATTCCCATCCCTCAACATATCGACGATGACTTGTACGCAAGCAATATCACCAGGGAGGCGTTTGGTACGAAAATATTACACACAAAAGCGAAAAACTCAAGACTTGGATAGACCGGTGTAAATGAGGAGGGTAATCAGATTCGCTTCGACACAACGGGGTCTACAGAGCTAGCAAGCAAGGAGATGACCTGGATCTACTAACACTCAGACGCCACACGAAGGCTCTGATTCTGTTGAGCTTAGTTTTCTAATCTTTGTTTTTTTTGGAGGCCTTTTCCGTCTTGCTAAGGACTGTTCTTTAGAGGCCTTTAGAGGGAGCTCATGAACTGGTTGAGATCCGGGTGCATCCGGTATTGTGTCGTACATGACTAGCGGCACGTCGATGTACTTACCCTCAGCAGCCACCGTACGCTTCTCGAACATTGAATGCGTAAGGACCATCTGTGCTCTGTATCGCAATCGAGGTAACGAGCATAAACCCGGGCCGCATGAGGCTCGCGACCCTGCAGCTGTGATGGCAGCTTGTCTACGCGCTGTCCCTGCTTCTTGGGCTGTGCCGACGCAGCCGCAATTTTTGACGCTACATGCTGAGCGTGCTGTTGTTGGCTGTAGGCGCCGAATACCGGCGCAGAAGGCGCTCCCTTGGCCGTGTTGCCTTGGCCGTTAGGGTCCGCCGAAGAAGAGGAGGAAGCATTGGGATGAGCCATTGGTATAGTAAAACGCCGCCTATGAGCGCGAGAGCAACCTAGAGAAGATCAGTACGCTATCAATTAGAACAGCGTGGATACTAAGCCAGATTCGACGCACCCAAAAATGGGGAAAAGGGTGGCCCAGGCCTGCGCACGGAGGCGCAAAGATGAGGACGTCTTACGACTAGCCTAAGACTAGCTGCAGTTGCTTGGGAGCGTTTGCGGACAAAATTGGGTGTGCGCCTTTACGTGCACGCACACCCAACATGTTGTGACAATCCTGATGAAAAGAAGAGTGTACGAACGCGCGCGCGAAAATCTACACTCGCGGCGTAGTGCCAAGAACTGCCTCACGTGCAAAAGTGGTGACTGAACATTTCTTTTCCAATAGTGTGCGTACCATTCGTCTCGAGGCAGAAGCCATTAGCATCTCCGCCGGTGAGCTCTGTTCTTCGCGTACTATTGTAAGTACTATGCCAGTAGTTTCGACCTTTGTCCTGCCTATCCAATGCAGTTGGCAACGGCCAAAAGTGTGGCCAGCAATCGACTTAATAATCAATTTTGATGCATCGTGGATAGCCCCAATACGCCGCCAATGATACAGCATAACAAGGGCGTTCACCATTCCTAGGAAGAGGATACTTGCACAACATACACGGATGCGTTGATTAATCTCATATTCAATGCTCCGACAGTCTCTCTTAACCACTTGGCCAGAAAAATTTCAAGGATCCATGCTCGACGGCGTGACGACTTGCACTATGATTCTTCTCAATATGCTAACTAGACAGCAAGCAAGGTCTTCCAACTCTTAACCCAACTTGCGCCATATATGCTCTTTCTAGTAATGCTCGCCGCAATTCTCATCTTTTGCTATTGATGCAGTGTTTGTAGTGCTGTGGGCTTCCGTCCGCGAGTGTTTGGGGGGGCACTATGCTTAGGCTCGAGGGCCTAGCGATCCATTTGGGTCGTCCGCTAGAGATATCCAGTCAGTGGCACGAAGGTCTAGCTGGGTATGCATTTCCTAATGTATTCAAGACTGTAGCAGGCTGCAGCCTAGAGAGGTGAAGTGCAATGAGGCTTCGGCGAAATCCGCGAAGGAGCGAACTGCTGCGCCAGATATACGCCCGAAAGCTTGTCGGACACCTTTTACAAAAGAGGTTATGTGGAGACTAATATAATGCTTCATCATAGCGTAAAGTCTTCTACAATGGTCTACATCTCAACTTAAGAAAGACCAAAGAACATCGCCGAGATCGACCTACTAGACTCGGACCTACTAGATAAGCCGTCTAGCCGGCCTCCGCCATTGTATTCGAGGAAAGCACGATAATGTCGTGTCTTGCCAAGACCCCGGATTTATCGACATTCGACTTTCATAACAGTATAGTACCCAAGCTAGCGAGATTATTACGCTTAGCGTAGTGGATTACTTATATAATACTATATTGTCGAGCGCTTAAAACTTATTAATTGGGGTAGTTCCTCCTCTATCTAATACTATTAAGATATAGCTAAGAAAATTCTGTAGTCACGTGACTAGGTAGACCTCGGCTAAGAAGTCATGTAACTAGGCAGACTTCGGTCATGTATAACACACCCCCTTACCTTTTCCAAACAGGATCCTTCCTATTTGGGCAAGGTAGTTAGTGCATCTTATTATGTAAAAAAACAAAAGAAATCTATCTTTTTCTCCCTTTATACTATCTTTCACTAAAATAGTAAAAAAATAGTTTAAACTATACAAAGAGAGAGTCTTGTTTTATACCCTAAGTACCCTAGTAGATATCGTTACACAATCTAGACTATATATGTACTTTTATGTATCGCTTCCATTTCTAGAATGCTATTGCCTTCTCATTATAGTCAAAGCTTGAATAACACATGTTACTAATCTAACTAATAGGATCTATAGTATCGGGTTCAATTCTAAACTATAGCCTTTTATAGTATACTATCGGTTATTAGTAGGTCCGTATAGGTAGTATCTAATTGGACAAGTAAAGGATTAGGTAAGTGTGTATTTGGTAGACAGGTATTTGCTTAGTTAGGATCTATAGTATGAGTAGAGATACTACCTCTAATTATAACTACTTTACTATTATAAGTATTACTAACGACCTCCGCGGGCTTTTGATTAGCCAAAGTGAGTTGCAAAGTAATAATATAGGCGATAGTGAGGTTGCCCTACATTGAGTAGGTAGTGGTAGGGGTCTATCGTGCTAGGTAGTAGTAGGTAAGGTTAAGAGCGGAAAGCACCGTACGTTCTAATTAGCCCTCGTTATCGTGTTAGTTACTTCTTCTAGCGCTATTTAATAGAACAGGGCTCAATCGACTTAGCTCGGTAATTAAGTAGGTAATGGTCTACTTAGCCTAAGCTACTAAATGAACCTCTATTGGTTCTAAGGACCGTGTATCTTAGTTATTCCGTCTACTAGCATGTCCTATGTTGCTAGGTATTCGCATTGAATGTAGCCTACTTTATGCTCCTAGCGAAGCTAGCATTAGTATATATCTACATGCCTAAGCTTGGTGTCTAGCTTGCTAGCATTAGCCTTAACAATGCGGATGGTCTATATGTTGTCATAGTATAGGGTAAGCTTCTAATCTAGTCTAAGTCCAATACTAGCGAAGAATCGCTTCTACTAGATTATCTCTAAACCTACATGTAATGCTATAAGTAGCTCTGCTTCTATAGTTGATTTGGTTATAGTAGACTATCGTGCTACCTTCTAGTCGACTAGTCCATTGAATAGGCTAAACATCTAGCCTTCTAATGATTGCCTAGTGCCCTTATAGTTACTATAGGATGTATTAGAAGCACCGTAAAATTCAAGAAGCTAATGGCTTGAATGAGTAGTAACTACTAGTCTATTATTATTATACTCTAGGCAAAGATCCCTAGTCTATAGGAGGTATTTAATGCACCATTTAGCGGCTACAATGTTACACTTCCGTAGGTTCTATAGAGCTTTTAACAGTAGTGATACTGCCTTAGCAATGTTAGGTCTTGTCTACATAGCTACGAAGTTTAGTAATCCAATGCGGCTTTAATAGGCTAAGATTGAGGCTAAATTTAGGTGTACTTGACCGTTAGTTGGCTTCTCATAAGGCTCATATCTAGTTAGAAGTAGTGCCTTAGTTCTTCTACTAGTGCTACTATTAATGCTATAGCGCTAACCCATCTTCTTAACATAGGCCTTCTATAATAGCCAAAGCTACTTAGTGCTTCGGTTACGTTTGACTTCTATGCCGAGAAACTAGGATAGCTTGCTAAGGTTATTGAGCTCATATTCTTCTATTAGTTGCTACTTAATGTTCATTGCTTTCTACTTGTATTAACAATAGTATAGTAGTACAATATTATCTATATAGAAGAAGATGAATACGTGCTTGTCTATATCCATGTATAGGCAGTCTACATTGTCTACTAGAATTATCCCAATTTTCTCTAGAGTAGTAGTGAAATGGTTGTACTATAACCGTAGTAACTCCTATAATCTGTAGAGTGCCTATATTAGCCTAAGTACCTTCCCTTTGCGCTCAAAGCTATTAGGTACTCTAAGGTACAGTGTATAGGGTAAGGTAGCATTAAGGAATGCATTGACAGTATCCATCTGCTTAGCTTCTAGGTCAAACTTTGCCACGATTGACATTAGTGCCCTAAATACTCGAGTAGTAAGCGTAGATGCGTAGGTGTCTAAGTGAGTGTTCTTCTATAGATCGCCTCGTACATAGACTCGTGCCTTAAACTTGACTAGTCGCCTATCTACATCCCCTTTGTACTTGAATACCTAGGTAAGAGGTAGAAGGTTAGGCTTGCTTGCCAAGTTGTCCATGTCTACCTACTCAAACGTGCCTATATCTAGCGCCTTATTAAACTCAACTCTTGCTACATGTATCCAATGCTCTTTATACTTGCTCTTCATTACTTGGCGCTAGTTACGAGGCTTAGCTAGAAGGTCTAATATTTTCGGAGTAAGGCTTGAATTGTCTATAGTATATAGAAGTGCTAGTACTACATCCGCTATACCCGTTGTTACTACTAATAGTGCTGTGTTTGCTAGCGCTATTAGTCGTGCTTTATGCTTAGCTACCATGCATAGGCTATCAAATAATAGAAGGTACTCTACGAGCTGCCTATCCTAGTAGATCGCTACTAATCGCTATCGCTTCCCTAGTCCTATAACATTGAAATGCGGTCCCCCTGTATTTGGTAAGTAACGATGAATGTCTACTTCTTCAATCGGCATTAGCGACTTAGTAAGCTCTACTCGTAGCAAGTTCATGTCTATATCATGTCCTAGTACGTCTACTAGATTAGTAGGTTCATGGTAACTACTAGTATCGGTCTTAGGTCTTGGTTGAACTAGTCCATTAATCACATTGTCAAGAGGTGTTAGTGTACTAATCGGGTTAACCGGAAAGATTAGTTGCTAGTATGTCGGAGGTTCTCTAAACAGTGGCTAGTAATTAGATAGTTTAGGCTCCGGGGTTCTCGTTCTAGTAGGCCTATTGTTCACCCTTACGAGCTATAGCTCTATAGGTAATGGTAGTGTTTCATTTAGTAGTCCTTCTAACATAAGACTACCTACTAGCCTTGTAGTGTTAACACTTAGTAGTTAACTAGGTCCTATTAGTGTATCTACCCCCTTAGCTCCAAATCGTACTAGATTTAGAGGGGTATCATATGCTTCTTGAAGCTTATCGAATTGGTACATAGAGGTAGGTACTTGTGCTTCTTCGAGATTACTATAGTCTACTAGCTCTATATTAGTTAGATTAACGCTAAGATCAATGTCATATCCGCTATAGAACTTAGACTCATCAAATACAACATCTCTCGTACGGATTACTATCTTGCGTAAAGGCACCTAGATCCGGTAGATCGAGTGTCCTTCATATCTACATAGGTATCCAATGTGCGTACGTAAGGCAACCTTCATGGTCCTTAGTAGGATGTCCTTCCGCTTACGCTTCTTAGAAGGATTATTATTAGTCTTAGTGCTATAGATTAGTAGGTAGGCTCGTGCCCCAAACTAATAGACGTGTGCTATATTAGGCTAGTGTCTAGTAGCGATTTCGTACGGTGTGCGCATTGTAGGGTTAGTTGATCGTGCTCTTGGTAACCTGTTAACAATGAAGGCTACTACATGTACTACCTCTAGCTATAGGTTATATAGAAATCTAGCATGTATTATAAGTACCCTTGCAACCTCAATAATCGTACGACCTGCTCGCTCTACTAGATCCTACTTAGACGTATATGGTGCTATTAGTCTCTAAGTGGTATAGTCATTGCGTAGATACGTCCTAAATCGAAGGCCTTTAACTAACTTCTCATTATCTAATAATAGACAGATGATGTCTCTACTAATGCTTCTTGCAAAGGTTACTAGCTAGTTCTAGTAGCCAAGTAGGGTTGATTCATCTCTATTGGGGATTGTCTATATAAAGTGAAGGCTAGTATTCAAGTCATATGCATGAAACAGGTACTTGTTACTATTGTAGGCTAGATCTAGCTCTATTAGATTAGTAGCAATATGTCCGTAGGGAATGAGAATTGACACGTTATGCCTCCTTGGTCTACGTAAGACGAGCCTCTTGCCCTTTACTTATACGTATACTAGACATAGTAGTGTTCTAGGCACCTCATTGTCCTATATATAATCTCGCTTTATTCTATCAACCTTGTTAACTAGTTGTTTAGCTCTTTCTATACCTAGGTGTCTAAACACCTTATGTATTCGCTTGAGTATAAGCTGCCTTAGTAGTAGTAGGCGTGTAGAGCGGCGTGCGGTTACGTATAATGATAGGTATAGGTCTTCTAGTTAGAAGGGGTACTTCCGCGGCTTATTGTCTAAGTTAATAGGCTATTCGTGCGGTAGTAGTATATCGTCGACTTCGCTCGTAACATCAAAGTATAGCATTCCATTATCTAGTCTAACGAATTTGACTAGGGGTTTGTATTGTAGGTTGTATAGGACATCATCGACTTCCTAATGCCTAAATCTACAGTTATAGAATAGCGTACTACCTACTATATTAGTATAGAAGTTAGGGATGTACAAGTACTCCTTTAGTTTAATCTCTAGTAGCCTACTACTAGTGGATTTCACTATGAATGCTACTATTCCAATGGCGACAACCTTGTTGTAACTAGTACTAGTTACTACGGTTGAATAAGCTAGTAGAATAAGAGGCTAGAAGTTAATGCGGCTAGGGTAATTAATGATGTAATAGTTAGATCCACCGTCGTACATTAGAGTATTAAATAGACACTACTTCTTCTTAGCTATAGCCATGACTAGATAGGCAGTTGGCGGCGGTCTAGTAGTAGTGCGGTCAAAGAAGTAGGCCATCGATAGCTTGCTTAATCCATTACTAGTACTAGCATCGTCCTTAGTACTATTACTATAATACTACTACTCAATTTTAATAGCAAGCGGATCCTTGAAGGTCTTAGCTTACTACTAGCAAAACTTCTTGTTCTTGCGTAGGTAGGCCTTAAAGAAGGCTATCTTGCTATACTACTTGTTGTCCTTATCCTTCTTATTAACCTTCTTACGTAGTGTGTAATTAATAATAGTGCATTTGCTACGGCTCTCGTAGGCCTTCTTTTCTCTAATACTAGTAAGCTTAGTACATGACTTGCCTCGCTTGCTAGTAGGGCGCTTCCCCTTGCTATTATTAGTAGCCTAAAGGGTAGCATTAGCTTTACCTAAGTCTACCTCATAGATAATACCGAATGAGGACCCTCGCTTAGTAGTACTAGGCATGTTATAGGCGTACTCGCGTACTATACTAACTAGCTAATAAAAGTAGTTGGAATTGGGTAATGCCTAGTGTATTATATAGAGTCCTTTGCTATAGGTTTCGTCTACATTGGCCACTACTATATAGAAGTGTACTATTATATTGTCTAGTTCATTGTACTTTGTCCGTTGCATAATCTTGTACAAGTCTAGCTATTCCTTATACTATTGCTCTAGGTCCTTTACCTATCTCGAAGCGATGAGGCGATGTAGGTCCCTATTAATAGTAGTTCTCTACTACTAGGTGTTAGGTACTAGCTTGTCCTTTAGGCGAGTAAGGATTAGTCGCAGAGATGGCATCCTTGTATTAGGTCTACTATTAGTAATGTCTAAATAGTAGCGGACATCAACTACCTCTACTAGGTATACAATTGTCTTACTACGACCTATCCTAAACCTATTGAACTCGCTCTACTCCGTATCATGAATTTCCTTCCTAATCTTGACCCCTGACTAGTATGTAGCATCTAGTATAAGCCTATCACGATCCATAGTCATGAAGACTAGTTAAATAGGTTTATTAGGAGTATCTATGTACGGGTCTACGTAGATCCAGGTCTTATACCTAGTAAGATGAGTCTTGGTCTACTCGATCTAGCGGTCCTAGTTATTGGGTCTACGGAGGACAATAAGCTTTCCGCCAAGGTAAGGAGTTACTACTATAAGGGCTATTGTTGATACTATAGACCTATAGGCTTGTAGACTAGCTATTTTGATGCTATCGATTCGATAGCTTTCTTAGTTATCTCCTTTTTTCTTGCTAAGGAAGTCTCTAATACTACGGAAAATCCGGGCTTATAACTATTACGCTTAGCGTAGTAGATTACTTATGTAATACTACATTGTCGAGCGCTTAAAACTTGTTAATTGGGATGGTTCCTCCTCTATCTAATACCATTAAGATATAGCTGAGAAAATTCTGCAGTCACGTGACTAGGCAGACCTCGGCTAAGAAGTCATGTAACTGGGCAGACTTCGGTCATGTGCAACAGAGATACGTCGATTGAGCGCATTTCCAGCAAACGACGCTAGCAAAAGTGTCCAACACGATAACCACGGCCGCAGCCTGAGGCACCCAGATGTCCAACGCGTTTCGAGAAGTCGCTTTTCGAGAAGACAATACCAACACCAATACCAACACCAATACCATACTCATTGCACCGCAGCCATTGGCACTACAACATGTACGGTAAGGACGGGTACGCGGAGCAATACCGTAACACGTAAGCACCATGTTCCGGTCGTCGGTCAAGACCTTGGTTGCCATGGAAGGCAGAAAAGAAAGAACAATTGCGTTAACGGGGATCTGATTAACTGGCGGCATTTTTACCGACATAATTAAAATTAAAAGCCTAGGCCCCCCTCCCCCCTCCCCCCCGCGTAGTAGGGTTTGTTGTCCTTCATACCATAGTACTTACTACTACTACTACTTCGCTCCAATCATTACACTCTGCGGGTTCCTAAAAACATCCGTCGAATCCCAAACCGCCTTGACTTTCTCCAAATAAGCCAGGTTGCCTCCCCAGTAAGCCTTGGTAGGGTTTTCCAGTCCATCATCGACATATCCCGCATAAGCACTCTCATCGATCGTGGGAGTACTTTGCTGCACAAGACGGTTAAGGTTGTTTAAAAAGTCCTTGGATGACTTCTTCACGGGGCCAGATAGGTTGACCACGTAAGATTGTAGCCAGACCAGGGCGTCACGATGCCAGTAGGCGGAAGAATCTGTGGAGACTTGGTTGATTGCGCCTCCGGCGAGATCGAAGAGCACGAACCAGAGTGCTGTGCCTTTTTCTGTCTTGGCGAGGTAGGAGTAGACGGATTGGATTGTTGACGGGGTCATGAGGGTTTTGTCTGTGTACTTGAGGGATTTTCCGTAGAAGTGACCGGGAGTGTGGGAGTTGAAAAGCGTTGAGAATAATGTCGAGAACTTTGTGTTTGGTGGGAGAGCGGTCAATAATGGTGATGCGGCAGCTTCGGATACCAGGCCTAGGATAGAGGTTAGGTTGAGGTTTCCGAGGACTGCTCCTGCGATTTGCAGGTCTCTTGTGTTGGTTACAATGTCGAGGAGGCCGGAGCTTGCGAGGCTGGCGAAGATTGAAGGGAGTTGGGTGGCGTTTAAAACAGATACGAGAGCTTTTAGAGTTGTACTGTTCGAGGACTGGATGCTTTGGACGATTGCTTGGGTGTTGCCGGACTTAAGTGCCGGGGCAAGTTTTTGGATTCCGGTTATGAGTTCCAGAATTGCGGAGGAGGGCAGTGATGGCAGTAAGGAGAGGAGCCCAGTAGACTCCAAGGTGGAGACCAAGCCGATCGTGGCTGTGAGGTTGAGTTTGTCCAGGACGCCGATGAGGGCTGAGGTTGGGATGGCCTGGGAGATGAGGGCGTCAAGACCGACCTGAGAGAACTCTTGATTTGTTCCCATGAAGTTGCCGTTGATTAAAGAGAAGCCCTCATAGACGTACACGGTGGAGCCGAAGGCATGAGAGAGGTTCTTTTGTGAAATAAGTGATTGCCAGGCAGTGAGGAACCCTGCTGAGGTGCTGAAGTTGCCAGGGATCAAGTAGGAATAGTCGATCTGTTGGACAACATCGTATGTCTTGATCCAGAAGTGGGTGACGATTCCGAAGGACCAAGCTGCACCGCGGATAGCGAAGAAGAGGTCGGCATATTGTTCTTCATTGGCGATGACTACAGCACCATTTGCTGTCACAACTTGAACTTGGACAATTTGATCAAGGGCAAGACCGTGTAGTCGCGATCCAGGTCCCAGCCCTCCAATCGTGAGGTGACCACCAGTGCCTATGGATGGGATCGAACTGAAGATCGGCAGACGATTGACTGCTGTGAGCTGCTGTCTGACGGCGCCTAGAAGGTTCCCGGATCCGAAGCTGGCTATGTGCGTCTTCGCGTCGTACGCAAAGTCATTTAGGTATTCAAGACGAATCGACAGAGATCCATTCCTTCCACCTAGGCCTACACCGGGGTTAGTATATTGTGAAGCTGATTTGATGTCTTGCTTACCAAAGTTGAGGTAGCCGTGACCTCCACTCAGTGCCTGCACAGCTATTCCTGCCTTGTGAGCACATCGCACCAACGCCGAGACTTCGTCAACGCAGGTAGGGAATGCTATTGCCGAAGGAAAGTAGATGTGATCCAAGTTGTACACGTCAAGCTCGGTCTGGTAGTTGGCAGTAGTCGGAAATGCATAGAGGCTTGAATTGCCGTTGACTGCAGCTGCAATACAGGAAGCGTATGCATTGACATCAGGATTCCCAGGCAATGCAGCAGCGAAGCCGACCGCGAGGCCAACCAGAAAAGAAGAGCTTGCCCGCATGATGTATCAAGTGGTTCAAAGCAAGTGAACTTACAACAGCATGCGCGTGGTGAAATCTACCGGCTTATGAGACAGCT
This sequence comes from Pseudocercospora musae, assembly GCA_001578225.1. Lineage (NCBI taxonomy): Eukaryota > Fungi > Ascomycota > Dothideomycetes > Mycosphaerellales > Mycosphaerellaceae > Pseudocercospora > Pseudocercospora musae. The sequence continues at coordinate 26,232 of LFZO01000702.1, forward strand.
GGAGTCCCTGTGATGAAGGTGGAGTTGAGATTCGTGTCTCACTTATCTGCTGCTTATTGCATGTTGCCGACCGAAGCCTAATGAATCGGCACAGAGGCGAATGGCAGGCCTCAAGTTGCTTTTGTGGTGACATTGTGCTTGGCTGGAAGCACTAGACTCCTGCCTCCACGGCTAGCGTATGCTGTTCGGTGAATTATGCTCTGGGGAATGCACAGGGCCGATGAGAGGTTTGGCCATTCCGGCATTTGCGAATCCCAGCAATACGGTCCTGATATAGCACCACCCATGCCCACCAGAAATCTTAGAAGGTGCAGATGCTAGTCAGGAACCGGGTTGACTGGAAATTACTTTTGCCTTAGCCGCTGACACTGACAGTCTGACACCTGTGCCGTGACCGTGTGCGAAAGACGATTCTAGACTGGTCGTAGCAGCGCGTTTCGTGCGTTTCGTGCGAGGAGGCGTGATTTCGATGAGTCTTGGATGTCGCCTAGAGTGGTCATTACTCCGATGCTGGTGCACATGCATTCTCAAGACTCAAGTGGTGCCTCATGGCATCATGCTGGTGATGTCCGCCGGATTAGGGCAAGTTGTGGACGATGTTCTGTGAGCTTCCACATCCGAGTCGGAACTCTACGAACACTTATCCGTGGCCCAGCCATGCACAACCAGGAAGTTTGTCGAGCTGCATACACTCTAGAGCAGTGTTGACCGCATACTGAATAATGCTGGGTCATAAGGTGTAGCGAGACTCAAGAAGTCCGGAGGTGCGGCTATGCAGTGCATGCCACTCTCGCTGCTGACCTGTGTACTGCCATGGTGCCATCTCTGACGTCCAACCTAGTACTGGGTTTTGCGTTTTACCGTAGAATGCCAAGAATAGCGGCTCTGTAGTACGGAACCTTATAGTTTACTAGGGAATATGCTCCTCTTCTACTCTCGTAGATCTTGTAGCGTATCCTTATACTACTAAATAGCGATTATTATTAATCTACTATCTAAGTTAGTATATATAGTAGTAATCTATACTACTACTAACTTTATATAGTAGTATTTTGAGATACCTAATCGTAGTAGAGTAACGACTTTATAGACTATAAGAATATATAGACTAGTTAATAAGGACCTACTAGACTATAAGAATACTACTAAGTAGTATAAATTATTTATTAAAAGTTAAAAGAATATAAAGTTAAAAATAGTAGTAGTACTAAACTTTAAAGAAGTTTAGTAAGGCGTATATAAACGATATATAGATATAGAAGGAGTTTACTAAGTAGAATAATAGCGCCTCGGTAGTAGTTAGTAATAATAAAGAAGTTATAGATTTAATATTATTATAAATTCTTATATTACTATACTATTCTATCTACTAGATAAGTAGCTATCTCTATTTACCTTTAAAGGTAAAAGCCCTTAGCCTAGGCCTCTAGTATAAAATCCTTTACCTCCTTCCTATTATATAGGATTCTATTCCTACCTTTTATATCTAGTTAGGCTATAGGATATAGAGAGGATCTCTATAGCTCCTTCCTCTTACTAGGCTCCTATTTCTATATAAGGACCTCGATAAGGTAAGGTCTCTTATTAAGCCCTAAGTATACTAAGTAGTTTATATCTAGTATATATATAGAATATACGTAACTTATATAGCCTTTTTTACTTAGTATACTACGTAATCCTTTTAGGAGGTACTTGTTAGTTCTACTATCTACTATACTATTAGTTAGGTAGATATTCTATACGTTACTATATACCTAGCCCCTAATAGTTCTAATAAGTCTATTCCTATAGTAGCCTATAGAATATTATATAATAAGCGTAAGTAAGCTAACTACGTTAGATAGTAATACTATAGTACCTATAGATAATAATCGCCTCTAGGGGAATAAAGAACGTATAAGGACCTCGATAAGGTAAGGTCTCTTACTAAGCCCTAAGTGTACCAAGTAGCGCGCGCTAGGGACGTACGCTAGACGTACGTAACTCGTATAGCCTTTTTAACCTAGCGCTCTATATAATCCTTTTAGGAGGCACTTGTTAGTTCTACTACCTACTATGTTATCGGTTAGGTAAGTATTCTATACGTTACTATATACCTAGCCCCTAATAGTTCTAATAAGTCTATCCTCGTAGCGGCCTATAGAATACTATACGATAAGCGCAAGCGAGCCGACTACGTTAGGTAGTAACACCGCGGCGCCTATAGACAACGATCGTCCCTAAGGGGATAAAGAACGTTAGACGACCTTTAGCGAGTAGTAGGCTACGTTAAACGAGCGAATCGTATACTCGAAAGCCGAGTAGAAGTTACTTAAATAAGAAGTTTAAGCCTAGGAGCTAGAGCGTGAAAATACTAGGCTACGTATATAGCGCGACGTAGGATTAGCGCTAGCGGATACTAGGCGTAGTATAAGCGTCGAGCGGTCTAATTACTAAGTATCGCTAGAGTCTAACTAGGATACTAGTAATTCTAAGGATAGGTCTATAGAGAGTATCTATAGGACCCTACCCTCTCGGCTTAGTCTTAGTATTATACTATCGCGAAGATATAGCGAGGCGCCTACGCTAAGCGTAGCAAGTACGGGTATAGATATTACGATAGGCAAGCCTAGACTAAAGGAGCTAAAACCCTTTAGGGATAATACTATTAAAGAGGCAAGGAGGTTCCTAAGGGAACTAGCCTTAATCTTTGCTTTATTAGG